>JXOV01003657.1:0-23111 GCA_001014945.1 Clogmia albipunctata
ATGAAAAATGTCAAAATATATATTCCTTCCACGGCCTCTCAAAAGAAAAACTGCGCGACCGTTTTGTTAATTAACCTTGCTTTCATACTTATCTTCACGTCTTACAATTTATTTTCAATGATATTTTATTATTTGGATTTAAAAATCTATTACCTTTTAATTTTTAAAAATTTATTTCATTTTTTTACCATTAAAGAATAAAATAAATTCATAATCTACCTGTAGTGTTCACCACTACATCCAAATACCCGAGGAGCAATTCCTGTTTTTTTCCAACATTGCTCCTCTCCTTCAATAATTCCTTTTCCCTCCTTTTTACCTTTTATGTATATTATTGTAAATATTATTCTATTGTTTTTAAAATGAATAAATACCGAGGCTTGACGAACCTCAAAGTTACTCTTGTTCAGTCGTCAATAACGACTAGTATTCCTGGGAGCTCACACTCCCTGGCCAGTCCTCTGGCCTGATCTTCCAGACCATCCAGCCAGCTTCTCTTGGGAACTCACTACTCGCTCCAGTAACGCAGGAACCTCTGCACACCACAACCCCCAGTTCCTGATCGTTACATACCCATATATTTATTTTATTGTCAAAACACAAAAGGGGCAAACAGTTTCGGCTTGTTTTTTACACTTGTTTCTTTGTTAAATCTTATACAATGCGTTTCATCCTTTTACGACAGGGGTCTTCTATTAAATTTTAGTTAATACCTCGGAGTGTATTAATCTGATCTCAATTTGTTTTGGCACGAAGAAATGTCTTATCATTGGCCATCATCTGCAATATAAAACAAAAGACTAGGATTGTTGCAAATAATTAAAAAAAGCATGCGAATTTTCCCATACATCGTTTCATCCTTTTACGACAGGGGGCATATTTTCTCACCCTTAACACGTATGGGTGTGATGCTCACTCTGAGAATTTTATATATTATGTTATTAAACGAGTATTTGCAATGATTTTCCGAAATTTTTTGTATTAGTAAATTATTTTCATAAAGATATGTTTTTGTTGTAAGATTGAAACCAAAAAATAAGTTTTAGATTCGATATTATTAATATTTTTACAAATATGTATACATGTATAATAAAGGTTTGCGAACGATGTTGATTAATAATAACAATTATTTAAGTAGATAGGGTTTTTCCAATCCATATTTTTATTACAAAAATTTTACTATGAGTGATTCGTTACATAGTATTCGATTATTAAGTAGTTATTTTATTTATGACCGGATTTTAGTTCATATAATTTCCGCTCGCTGATCAGAGTGTATGAATCATATCTGAAATTTCAGGTGAAGTAATTTGATAATTTGATTCTAAACAACAATATCGTATTATATTAATATGATCATAAACATAAAGAATGTAGAATGTTTCAAAAGAAAATTTTATAGTTTTTTTTTTATAAATGAGTAGAAGATCGGAAATGAAAAATATTTTTTTTTACTAAATTAAGTTCTGTAATAAGTCACTCTTGTCACAAATGAAAATTGTTCTACTTTGTGAAAAAAGAAAGGCATAATCTACGAATATTTGTTTTCTCAATGTTAAAAATATATAATCCAAATTTTTACAGATGTTGATTAATAAAAACACAGGGTTTCCCCAAGCACTGGTAAATTTTATTAAAAATAGTTCGAGTGTGTTTTCACTCAGTACCATAAAGTGAAACATTACGAAACTCAAATGGATATAGGAAACCGTATTTTTCGATACGGGAGAGCAAAAAACTAATTTTTTAGCATACATACTACTACAAGCTCAATGTCGATTAATATAATTTTCCATTTCAAGCATGATGAAATTAAGTTCATTTTAAATTATTCAAAACAGACCATTCAAAGTTTTAAAAGTGAGACAGTTAAATGCATGGAAAAGGTTGGGACCTCTCATCTAAAGTTTCTTTATTTAATATTTAATGTTATTTTAAATTTAGTAACTAAAATCTGGTCACAAGTAACTACTTAATAATCGAATACTTTGTGAGGGGCAATCGTAGTAACTTTTTTAAAATTAAAAAATGTAGATTGAAAAACCCTGTCGTAATTATAGACTGTAGAGTCCGGTAAATAGTATTTAAAATATCAAATTTAATAGAACATTTCCGAAGCATGGTCAGATGGTTGACCTAGATTACCAGACAACTTGAAATGTTGAAATTAATATTGTAAACATTTTATTATTAATTTATTCTTTGTTATTGATTATTAAATAACTAAATTTATAAAAGGATAAGTTATCCTTCGTAATCTGTTAATTTAGGCCTACCATCTGACCGTCTTCGGAAAGGTTTTACTAATAAAAGGTAATTTTACCTTGATTTTTTTCTTCAAAATAATTTATTGATTATAAAAAATTTTAAAAATCTAATATAAAATAAAAATGGACGGATAAAAATTATTGTCATCAAATATCAACCAGCTGCGTTGAGCTGCAGTCTAAAGGCAATCTCTACCAAGTTCTGTGGTACATCTGCACGATGACAGAGATAAGTTTCTCTTCCTGTAGCCAGAAACAGTCTTCCAATCACCCAAAACTCGAGGAAATCTTCATTTTCCGTGGTTATAGAAATTAATATTCCATGCTCCTTAATCGCCACTGAAGTCTTATGGGTGTTTGGTTTGGTAGTCTCTTGAGAGAGAATCTGTCGAAAGCGAATTGTATTTTGTAGCACTTCATGAATGGAATGGGCTGCATTTCGGAATGCTTTAAGTACGATTTGGTTTTGATTAGTCGTTGGAGCTAGTAAAAGTCCATCTCCAACTTCCAGTTGTACGTAATGATATAGAACGTTGTCAGATCCAGCTGTTAATTTGCTTGGAATAATGTCTCCAACTTCTTTCAAGAGAGTCTCTGTCATTTCTGAGACATCAAAGCCACTGCTGCTCTTGTGGCTGTCGGGGAATCCGTCCCAGTCGGAATCACTTTCATCATCATCGTATTTATTATGAGAATCTTCACTTGGCGTCCTACTTGTTACAGATGAACTGGCTTGAGATCTGTTGTATTCACTTATATTTTCACTCGAAGTACTTCGACGCTTTAAAAATGGAAAACTCTCTCCCTTTTTAGACGGTAAAGACGATGATAAGGATTTATTTTCCAATTTCGGATGAGAACATTGGGGTCTTTTATTTAAAACTGTCCAAGTAGCAGCCAAATTCTCAATTCCACCAGTTCTCAAATGTTCAACAGTGTCTTGAATCTCTTCCACGTAAAATGGAGACGGAATTATGTACTGGAACTTCTGATCAGTATATCGAGACTCTAAAACGACAGCTAAATAGAGGTTTCCTCTACCCACAATATTTAAAAACCACCTCCCTTGGGGGATTCCATACATTTTCTCTTTTTTAACCAATCCCCTTTCACAACTTTTCAAGAAAACCTCTCTCCAAATCACCAATTCCTTCATATTAGTATTGGACATCATCTCATAAACGCCATGGGTTTTTAAGAAGGCGTTAATGTCCACCAAATCAACCACTGGAAGATGACTGCCGAGGAGGTAATTTTTGTAAAACAAAGCACTTCCAAGAATAAAGAATTCTCTGTGCGATTTTAAGGGTTCGTCATTCCACTCTCGATAATCCATTGCCTCCATTTCGCTCAGGGCGTCATCAATTCTAAGTTGAGCTTCTTTTGGAAGGGCCAAGAAGTGGCATTCCGGAAGGGAGTTCTCAAATACTAATTTCTTTTTCTCAAAATTGTGTCTCAAATTGTGGTCAATTATTTTGCAAACTTCTGTTAAATGGTTTGCATTGGGCTCTTTAAATCCATTGGGGAGGGTTCTAAAGCAGAACTCCATGCATTTTTGAATCTCTTTAGATTTTAAAACAGCCTCTTGAGAGGAAAAATACTTGGAGGAAAGTCCAATTAGTAAAAGGTCTTCATTGAAACCGGAGAAAACGACATGAAAAGGAGGACCATTTCCAATTTGGATGGAAGAACAAATGGGAGTTGAATTAAAACCCCCAATTACAACTGAATTTAAAGTCAAAAAGGATCCTCGGGAGGAATAAAGTTCGTTTATATTTTTATTGGGATAACAGAAAACTAAATCTTGTCCTTCTGGTCCATGATCTGTAGTACCTTCCATTGTCAAGTACATTAGAGAAAAAATCATTTCATTTTGGGGTTCTTCAACAGGGAAAAAGACGTCCAAATTCTTGATAATTGCATTTAAATTGCAGAATTTCTTGTTCATATTATTCCCATTTGGATCTTGCATACGTTGAACTGTTATTTGGACTTCAATGGGATTGTCTATTGACATTAAAAATGAGTCCAAATTGCCGACATTAACTTCATGACCATTGATAAACTTGAGCCAATCTCCAATTGAGATGATTTTGCTTAAATCCGGCTCTGAAATTGAGGCAAACCCGGTTATCATAATTCTGATTCCATCAGGAAAAGGCTGAGTTATGATTCCTAATAGAGATTCTGTTAAAGAGGATCTCCTTCCAAATTTGTACCTCTCAGAAGGATCGATTATTAATTTTATATTAACGTCTGGATTTTGGGATTCTGGAGAGAGATTTGAATCATCTGCTTGATTATTCTCCTCAATAGGCTTATTCTTAGACCGATTTGAGATTAATTTGGACAATTTACTGACCCCACGGTTACTTCTCCGTGTTGAAACTCGACTAAAATCATTGCGAAATGTCCCCAAATTTGTTTTTATCAATTCAGGTGCTTTTAAAGTCGATGACTGACTCAGTTCCACGTAAAATAGCTGACCATCATTGGTTACAAATGGTTCCCAGTCAGGAATGTAGCTGTCGTCACTGTAATAATTTATAAATTACGATTTTTATCCAATTGGAGTTGAAAAATTCACCTGTCTGTTTGAGAATAACTGGATCCTTCAGAGCCGAAACTGGAATTTTCATCTCTCTCGTCCCAGTGGTGATATTGGTCATGTTTCGAGTTACCGGCTGGTGGCAAGAGGAGTTTGTTCTCTTGTGGATTCATTTTTAACTTAAAAGATGGTTTTTTTCATTTAAAAAAGAAACAAAAACACCTGTTGAAAAGTTTGTTTACATTTTTTAATGAGTTTGACAGGTAGTGTATCTCTCTTTTGTGAATGTTTTCTTTCAGTCATTGGGCTTCACTGTAAAGTACACAATTTGTTTAATTCGATAGTAAATATACAGGGGTTTTATAACATTAGGATTATTACAATAATTTTTTCTTTACTTTTATTTTATTTAAAGCATATTCAAAAATTAACACAACTTCTGAGTTATTACAAAAATTTATAACTATTAACTCGTAAACAAAATCATATATCGTATGATTATTTATAATATTTTCTCAAATAAATAAAGGCTGAAAGGGTTTAATCATAAGATAATAGTGCTAAAACGCGTCGAAAAACAATGTAAAGAAATAATAATGTTAAAATTATATTTGTACACGAAACCAATATTAATGCAAATAAATGGATATAAATTAAAATTTTGGTTAAACTCAAATTTTAAGAATGTGAGGTTTCACTATAAAATCTGATAACTGCCATTATTTTATTGATGACCCATCTTCCGGATTCTGTTTAAAACGTATTTTACATCTAAAATTCCATTTTAAATGTAATTCATTAGTCAAAATGAGTTAATACATTTAAAACGCACAGATAGTAAAGTTACGCAGTCAGGCAGTTAGACACAGTAAAATAATCAGCTTTTGTATGAATTTAGCTTGGCGCAGTACAATTGTAATAAGTATCTAGACAGTTAATGCCCATAACTTGGCTTAAATCAGGAATGAAGAAGACTTCTAATCAATGGGCCCATTTCAATTTTTATATATGTTCTTCTTCCATAAATCAGGTGGTAGGATGTTGCAAAGGTAAAGTCAACCAAGAAGCTAAGGTTGAAAAACAGTACCGCTCAAAATTCTTATAGTTCTATTAAGTTAAACATCAATCATGTGAGCATGAGAACTGTTTAGTCAAACTGACGTTCAGTGCTGCACAGGGTAAACTAAAGATAGTACTGAAATACGAAGGGATTGACCATTTGCAAAATCATATAATTTATTAAAAAATTTGTTAGAAAATCATATACAAAATCACAATGTTTTTTTTTTAAATAAATTGGAATTCTTGAATTTGTTAAATTAAAATTGTATAACAAGTTAAAACTGAAATAAATATAAAAACTGATTTTTTTTTTATGAAATTAGTATTTAAGATCGGAAATTCATCCTGTTAGAATATTAATCTGAATTTTCGAATAAACATAGACTGCTGCTACTTCTTTGCTACCCCAATTGAATGCGATTCCCTTTCGATAACGCATTGCACATTTTCTCAATGAATTTGGGAGAGCAAAGAATTTGCAACATCTTAAAAGATAGGCTGTTCGCCCGGTAACAATATATTGTAGTTTAAATTGAGGTTCGTTAAGCGTCAAAATTTCATAATATACACTTTAAAATATTCTTTATTATTTTATATGTATCTACTCTGATTGTAGATACCAATTAAATTAAAATAGAAAGGAGCTGAAATTTGCAGGATGGAAACTCTTGAAAAGCAAGTCCACATCAGATATTGTTTGAATAACAAGGTCACTAAAATTGACTAGAGACTTTCTACAATTAGAACACTTGTTTAAAAACCACTTAACATAATTTATTAACTAGCTAGTTCCAATTTGATACAAAGTAACAAAAGTTCGTTCATTAGCGAGATCAAAATTATGAGAGGCGTTGTTTCCTTGTTGAAAGTAGTATTTATTAGAACAATTCCAGATGGGTAATTTTGGAAGGAGTAAGCGTCTATCGCGATCGTGGGAACACGAATGGTCCACGTTGGTCGTCAAATTATCTATTAGAATGATTCTGTATCGAGGAGAAAGGCTACATTTTAATATTTCGCTTACAAAGATGTTATGTTACCTCTGTAAAAAACAATAATGACGAATTGGATAGTTAATTTCTAGGTTTGGAATTGAACTGAATTATGTGCTTGTCTTTGTTCTCATCTTTGGGATTGGTCCTTTGGTCGTTACATGACTATATATTTAAGCAAAGTGTTGCTTAAAATCAGATATTAATCATACGATGTTTGCCTCAATTAAATAAATTTGTTTTTAAATTTGCATATTTTTATTAGTTTCTTTTGAATTTGCTATTTAAATTACAGAAATGTTAAATAGTGGTATTATGATTTCCATTAATAGCCTGATCCTCGAGTAGAAGGTACGTCTCTGGAATAGCCATTGTCTCCCCCTAATCCATTCTGCCCCAATGGATTGGAGCTTCCTCCTGGACCAGCGTTGTTTGGACCTCCTTGTGGGTATCCTGCACCAGAATTGGGATTCGAATTAGCATTGAAACCAGATGGATCTTGTCCACCAAATCCTCTTCCTCCCTGTCCAGATGGTCGTTCTTTTGGATATCCATTTGCGCCTCCAGATGGGTTATTTTGTTGAGAATTCGGACCTCCTCGAGGGTATCCAGCCTGTTGGTTTTGCCCTTGCTGTTGTTGGCCTAACTGACTTCCCTGACCAGGTCTGGCATCTCCTGGACGTCCTGATGGATAGCCCTGGGAACCGCCTAAAAATAAAACAAAATACATTTGTTTCCTTCAAATTAATTATCTTTCAATCAATAATATCAGTAACTAATGAAGTATTTGCCAGTTGAGTGAAAAATTAAATTATTGTCCTTATTAACCACTTACCGACACCAGACTGTCCCTGACTCGGATTGAATTCACTTTCATATTTAATGGGTACCTTCAGAAAAAATAGTATTAATAAATTTAAATATTAGATAATAATATTCATACATTAGGATCAAGATTTAAACCCTGTCCGAATTCCGCACCACCTCCAAAACTATTTCCTTGGTTTGGATTGAATTCGCTTTGGGAAGGAGGTCCATAGCTCGACTGAGGTTGCCCTCCTTGTGGTCGTCCAGAAGGATCTTGTCCAAATTTATTGCCCTGGTTGAAATTATTTCCCCCTTGAGATGGTGGTCCATAACTGGATTGAGGCTGTTGTCCTCCCTGTTGACGTCTAGATGGATCCTGTCCAAACTGATTTCCCTGGTTATTTCCTCCTTGGTTTGGCGCTCCGTAGTTAGAAGAAGGTGTTTGACCACCAGCCCCTGGTCCAAAACCGTTCTGTCCGTTTGATCCTGATTGTGGGGGCCCATAACCTGTTGAAGGAGACTGTCCAAAGCTTCCACCTTGTCCGGGAGATGAGCCAAATGGCTGATTTCCCTGGCCCGGTGCATTATAACCCGAAGATGGTGCCTGGCCCTGGTTTGGTCGTCCACCGACTTGTCCTCCTTGGCCTGGAGATGGCTGCTGAGGCTGAGGTCCGAAAGAATTTCCTTGAGCTGGGACACCGTAACTTGTCGAGGGAATTTGGTTAGGTTGATTCTGTCCAAACTGGTTTTGTCCTGAACTTCCTAGAGCACTGTAAGAACTAGAAGGACCCTGAGTAGTTCTTCCACCAAATCCAGAGTTAGGTCCTGCGTTGTTTGAGGGAGTTCCATAGTTTTGAGAGGGTGTTTGAGGTAATCCAGATCCATGACCATTAGATGGAGCTCCATAGTTTTGGGATGGAGATTGCTGAAGTCCTGAAGAAGGTCCTTGGTTATTTGATGGTGTACCATAGTTTGACGACGGAGTTTGATTGTTTCCTGATCCAGGGTTTTGTCCAAAACCATTTGTTGGTGCGCCATAATTTTGGGAAGGACTTTGTTGAGGATTCCGACCAGAATTTGGACCTAATCCACTGTTCTGACCTTGGAAATTTTGGGATTGTCCTTGCTGGCCAGGACTTCCAGGAACTCCATAGCTTTGCGAAGGGGGGTTTTGTCCAAATCCACCAGAGTTAGACGGAGGTAAGTAACTATTAACTGGGGGTTCTGTCTTGGCACAAACTGCCAAAGCCACAAGCACAATAAACACCTTTTTCATCGTTTCCTCAAAATCAGTCACTTTACCGGAATGAGCTAAAGAATGAACTGATCTATTCTCGGATTTGTCACCATTTTATATGGCAGGAGATTCCCTTCGAAATCCACACATTGGACCAGAAACGGTGTTGGGAGAGCTCCAAACACACAGATCGTGCCACAACAAATCAATTTCGCAACACATTTGCAAACATGATTCGAATTCGCATCCCGAAGAACTTGATCGTGTCAAGCGAAGCGGCGGCACTTTTCACAGTCCCCCTCGAAGAAGTGGGAATTGGAGTCGTCATCTGGCAGAAAGATCTATGGATTTGCATAATGGAACCAAAGACGAAGCCTTATGCAACCGTGTATCTGCTTTTGCGAATCTAAACGGTAGAAAATTAGAAAGGAACATCTTTATAATTCATTGCCATCGCATTTCCCGTGATCGTGTGTCGCCCGCTGCTGCTGTTCTGAGGGATCCGCGTCATCACCGCAATCGGATGCCATCATCGAAAAGCAGCGATCGCGAGATAGGTGATCTCCTATTGGAACTAATTGGAACAAATGTTGGATGAAGGATGGATGAATGGATCGTTTCGAAATTGATTTACAGATTAATATTGGAGAGGGATCTGGAAAAGACTCAATTGAATATGATCATTTTAATCAGTAGCATTCTGAAATTGATATTAATAAGTTAAAGTGATTAATCTAAATTGTTTAGTGATTTATATTTTTATAGAAAAAAATGAGGGTAGGAAATCGTGTTTACACAAATAAGTGAATAATTGAAAATTGTACAATGAAAATATTTTTAAAAAATGCAATAAATAATAAAATAAAAAATAAATCATATTATAATTTTTGTTAATTTTGATAAGTTAAATAACTCATAACAAAAATGAAATGTTTTTGATTTTGAATATAATAGTGGTAAACCCTCTCGAAAAACAATAAATTAGAATGGAATTGTTTCTAGCACAACTGGGATTTTGCTGGAATTCAAATTATATTTGTATACGAAACCAATAAAAATAAATGGTTTAAAATTATAATTTTGGTAAAGCTAGAATTTTAAGAATGTTCACTATAAAATCTGATAACTGCCATTATTTTATTGATGACACATCTTCCGGATTCTATGTGCACAGTATTTAAAAAAATCCATTTTAAATTTAATTCACACGTCAAACTCGAGTTTAAAAATTTGCCACTAATTGGCGAACGTATCGATTTAGAAATTTCCAGTCACAATACATTTAAAACGAAAAGAAGGTCAGAGAGACAGTCAAACATAGTGAAGACAGTCAGCTTTTGTATGAAATTACCATATTGTGCTTCTAGGTGGCGCAGATTAAATATTTAAAAAATTTAATGAATTTCCAAAAAAAAAAATTTTAATGTAAAAATATCAAAAATCGTTTGAATAACTACGATTTTTTTATGCTTATAAATTATCCTTTACATTCACATTACATCAACTATATTAGCTCTGAGACTCTTAAGCCACAATGAATAGTGAGATTCTGCTTTGTTTTTTTTTTTATAAAATAATGTTTTTGAGAGTGTCATATTATTTTATTTAATCCGAGGAATATAGAACACAATCAAAACTAGATTTCTATAAAATATATTTAAAATCCAAAATACTACGACCATCAAAGTGTATAGTTTAATGTACAGTAATAACAATTTTCAGCTATTTGCGATTAGTTCGGCTAATTAATGAGACAATTATTATATTCATATGTTGATATTCAAACCACCGTTATTTTTACTTTTCATATAACTGAAATTATTGAAAATTTATGAAAGAACAAAAAAATGATCTAATTTAATCATAAATCGTATAAATACACTAAAATATTAGTTTGTACTAATATTTGATTACTAAAAATTACGTTTTAGCACTCGCGTATAGAAACATAAGCTATAACGAAAAGCTTATGTTTCACTTTACGTCACTCAATAAAAATTTTGAATTCTATTTCAATATTGAAAAAAATATGTAATAAACAATCCCATAAATTTGTCTCAAAGTCAAAATTTGTTGCAAATTAATTAGCGTAGCCTGTTTTAAACAATTTAATTTTTTTACTTTTCAAAAAGCGGTCTGTACATAAATTTGTTAATTTTGGGCACATTTCGCAGATATTAGTGATTAATCTTCTTAACTGAAATGTAAGAATATTATAGTTTTTGCCTAATATTGCTTAAACTTGAAATATATAATTAATTAAAGCAAGCAAATGTTTCAAGCCACAATAAAATAGGGGTTTGCCATGTGACCAAGTTGTCAAGTGGTAACAATCAATTCTTGTTTGAATTTGAACAGCCAAAGGCAACTTTAAAAATATAACAAAATGTAATTCAACATCTAAATTTGAAAATAATAATATAATATAATATCTTTAGATTTAGTTATACTATTACTTCTACTAAATTCAACTCCAGCTATATTATAGTTAAATCTGAAAAAAATAACAATCTTGTAACATAGTCCAAAATATTAGTATTTTATCTCAGAAAATTAAAAAGGCCATAGTGAAGCACAAAATAACGTTAGTGCCTACCAATCCTACCAATTTAAAATTTCACGTGAAACATAACAATTTTTAAATTTTCCTTGTAAATAATGAAATTGTGTATTAAAAATTTCAGTGCTCATAAGTGGAGTGTAAAAAACCTTATGTCCTGCTCGGGTGTAAAGTCCTGTTTTTTTAACTCGTTAACGATCAAACACTCGCCTTCGGCTCGAATGTTTCACTCTTTAAAAACAGCTGACTTTACACCCTTGTAATACAAAAAACTATTTTCTTGCCATTTCAATAAAGTAGACCATGTTTTATTAATAAAATAAAATTTTTCCCCATTAAATAACCAAATAAATATAATCATTGCGGTTTAATAGATTGGAGCTATTACGGGTATTTCAGTGATACAGTGCAATGTGCTCTATTTCCGTGATATTTCGAAAAATAGAAACCGAAATTTCTGTTCTCTTCAGAAGCTTTCCTTAATTGTATGTGTATAGACCTTAATTTAGTACTGGGTTATCTTCTTATTCTTTACCTCATATTTCGCCAAAAAATAGCTAACAAATATGGGAACTGTATAAAATTTTGTAAAAAACTGGATGGAAAACACATAATTGAACACACGCATCTTTTAGAAAACTCATTTCATTCGCTTTTTAGAACTTTACTCGTGTTTAAATGTGGTCCAATTTTCACCACGTTATAAAAATAACTTTATTACATCTTTTATATTTTAAGAATCATATTTAGTGTGGGACAAAAATGGTATATCTTTTAACAACTTTTATTCACTGGGTTGAAATATAAATAACTGGAAATTATAATAATTTTTAAAAAACAACTCTCGACACTCGTGACTTTAAAACACCGTAGTGTTAAATTACGGCCTAGTTGTATAAATAATTATAAATTAGCTTAAATTGCATTAAACATTATAGAAGTATTGAAAATCAAAATTTAATTTTCTCAAAATAAATTCTAATTTTTTTTTTAAAACATAGATTTTAAATTGATCACTGAATTTTAATTTATTTAAATAGATTTATTATCCATGTACCAATATTCTACGTAAATAAAAATTGCAAAATATAAACCACAAATATAAGCAGTATCAAACACGGGTTTAAAGATCTTTAATTAGGATTTATTAAACATAATACACGCACTATACAACAGATTTAATTAATGAATTGAGATGGAAGGATGTTTAAGGTACACAATAATAATACTTTTAAATTAGTGGGATAGGAGAGATGCTATGGGACTCAGGGCTTAGTATCTGTATCCTGGGTGACCTCCTTGCGGACTGCCACCGAATCCAGAGGGACCGCTTGGGTAGGAGGGGGTGCCTTCGTACGTCACTTCCGCGTTGTATCCATTCTTCCAGTCGGCGGTGTACCTAACGACCTGGACTCGGCCGTCGGGAAGCGCCACTCGGTATTCACCTCGGACGACGTCTCCGTCACTTGTCGCCTTGTGCGAATAATCGTTCTGGGTCGGGGCATCGTTCACGGAGTAGTTGAAGTCAAAGGGCATTCCAGGTTCGTGGTGATGGTGCTGAAAATTAAGAAAAATAATTAATATACAGTTATTTACTAAAATGTGTTTTAAGAAGTTTGAATTTACGAGTAATAAATAAAATCATATTAATAATGAGTTTTTACAGTTTTCTTAAAATTCGTTCATTAATATCGTTTGACTAAGAGCAGACATAGAACAATGCAAAATTAACATTTTGCCAGAAATAACTTTAATCTTTACATTTTTGAACGAAATGTATAGTTTTATCTCGTAAATGTTCTTTTACAGAAGAATTATAATTTCCCCAAATTCGTTATTCGAATCAAAATATTATGATATGTAATATCAAACTATTAAAATTAGTTGAATATCGCAATTTTATTAGATTTCATTAATTGGTCATGAAAAGTCTGAACCCGTTGGTTGAAACTCCATATTATTGGAATTGAAAGGGCAATTTATTTTTAATTTTATTAATTATTCTGTAGATCTAACCAATGCCAAATATAATAGTATAGAACTTGCTATTTCATAACCCAATCATTCAAAACATCATATATTTTTGAAAGATTGTGCAATTGTATAAACCGTAGAAAAATAGAATCTAAAATGGTAGTCCTTAATTTTCTTTGAATATTGGCATATGCAATAATTAGTTTTCTAATATTTTACACTAAATAGAAATATGTAAAAAAATGTGTGAAATAAATATTAAAATGTACAAATGTGCAAAACAGAATAGAGTTATTTAATTAAATTGTCATATTTGAAAAAAAAACTTCCATAAAATCCGTTTAATATGACATTGAATGACTTTATATGAAATCCAAACCGAACGCCTCGTAACGGATTATAACCGGATTCTACTGTACATTCTTTTTCTGAATTAATATTGGAATTATAGTAATTACAACGTTAACAGTTTAAAATAAAATAGTCATCTAATAATCCCTTACATCTTCCTGTGGAGGGTTGTATGGCCTTGGGGGTTGTGGTTGTGATGGGAAGGGAACCTGGGCGGGAATTGGGCGAGTTGGGAAAGGCTGTTGTGGTTTATCGTAGTTGTATCCTGGCTGTGGGGGCAGGTACTGGTTGCGACTGGTTCCAACGTCAGCCAGAGCATGACCCACGAACATCAGAGCGAGCTGGAAGGAAGAAGAAAAGACGGAAATCCAAACATTAATAACTCAATTTAAATAAATTTAAGGCTGAACTTTCGCCAGCAATGCGGAATCACGACAAAAGTCGAGATAAAAGAAGAATCACTAACTGCTGAAGAAGAGGACGCGAAGAAGAGGAATCGGATTGGACCGGCATAAATCTTGAAAGTTACAACATAAGGCACACAAAGTGTAATCGTAATAAATCAATGGGTTATTGGAAATTAATTTGTTCGCTCGGCAAACACAAGCCAATCGGGCAGGTAAATAGACGGCGAAGAGATGACGATGACTGCGCGACTCTGGTGTGATGGACTAGATGCGAGGCCCAAGATACGAAGATCACGAACGAATGAACGGTGGAGCAGCGTGATGAAAACCAGAATTAATGCGATGCACCTTTAATGAGATGGAGAGAAGGAATTTCGCAAGACAAATCTGGAATTCATGTGGATCGATTTTGTCGATCGCTGTTCTTAACATTGTTGCGAATATTCAAGTAGACTACCGATCAGTAGGTTACTAAGTAAAAGATCATCTCGAGGATCACTTATGAGAAAAAATGTAAGGTAAATAAGTATTTAAATGCGATTTAATTAACATTGAAAATAAACTGAACCCAATTAACATTAAATAGGCAAATAAAAGACACAATTATATTATTTTGAATATTCTAATTAAAATTATTTCAATTTTAAATAATTTATCGCCATTTAGATAATTAAATTAAACTGAGTAATTCGGTCAGGGTGAATAAATTCATATGAAAGTGAAATTGGACTTGAAAGCTCTAAAATTTAAGAAACCGAATTTATAATCATGAGAATCTTCACGTTCAAAGAAAAGTGTGTGAGTTCATAGTATAAATTAGTTTAATAATAAAATTGCAATTTTAAAGTATTAAATAATTAGTTTGTGCAATTCCGTACGAAAAGTAGCCTGTTTTTAACGAAAATTGGTTCTGTAACGGTTTACTTTACAGCACGCGTGCGGTAATATTTCAAAATTTTTACGCATTTTAGTCACCAATTTAATGAAATTACAGTTTGTTCTCATAACCAAATTTATTATTTAAATATTTTATTTTAATATGAAAATTTCGTTGTGAGTTGTTGTTGCCCAATTTGAAAAGAACTTCTGTGAACGGTTTTATTATTAATTATCGATTAACTGGTATTTTTTCAGAATTACGCAAAATAACGTTCAATACGACCCCTACTTCACCACTTGTATCGAAATATAATAGTTTCTATATATAAACTGCAATTTTTTGTTGTAATTTGAGAGCTTGTTGAATAGCATTAAGGTTATAAATTGTAGTTAACACTCCTATTTAAACAAAGAATTTAATCATTCGGAAACATCTTGAATTTATATTTTTTTAGAAATAACTATTCTTACTTCTATGCGTTTAGATATGGAATAATTTATATGTAGGTAAAATTTTAAAATAATCTTAAACGAATATTTAAAAATGATCTCTTTTTATACCTTTTTCTCAGAGTTAAAATGAACATGATCATAAAATATTCTAATTAAAAATTATAAATTACAAAACATTCATTACTTAAATATCGTTTCGACAGGAAAGTCACGAGATCATGAAACAAGTCGTTATTTATATAAAATTAAGATGTTAAATACTTTAACGAAGATTATAACTAATTCACAAAATGTAGTACATTTTAACAGATTTATTCCTAAACAAATCTAACAAACTTATTTGAAGGCACTCCTTTGAATTTGAACAATCCAAATAAGGATTTAGATGACAGTACAATTGAGTCACAAGAACCTTTAGTCCAATTGCCGAGGTAGAAATTCCACGGACATTACGTAAAATCCAATTACATTGGATCCACCTCCGTACTGCGATTTTTTCTAATTCACTTACGGAGATTCAAAGGCACATGATTTATGGTCATATTTCATTGGAGATCTGTCAATACGGTGGAAAAAAGTCCAGAATGCCATTGTAGCGCATCTGTTAATTGGTGGTACTTTTGCGAATCACGACTCGGTCCCATGGAGCAGAAGAAGAACTTGAACAATTTCCATCTCATCATAATTATCGATAAAAGTCTCCTCTAATCGCCCCATTACGTATAATTAATCTACAAAGCTGGAGGTCTCTTCTCCACTAAATATATCTAACCACATTAGCATAATTGGCACGTTTGTCTTTATAGTTCAATTCCAGCAGTGTGCAATTTAGAAGTGATCGCTGGCACAAAACATAGAGACATTCAATAGGGCAAACAAACAATTGAGAGTCGTCTGTCTGATGGGTGCAACAAAATTAAAAAACCAACGCCAGCCAACGTTAGAAGAGAAGAAAAGCCCAAGCCAAAGAATTCTGGTCAAGGTCCTGGCCGCTCCAATGAGCTCTTCTTGATATAGTCACATTTAGTTAAACACACCGAGAGACACACATTCACCACAAATTCTCCACTAGAGATCTTTAACGAATTACTGATCAACTTACAATGTAGAAATACATATTGAATGTAGTTTTAAGTTCTTTTAAATTTAAAAAAAAAAACCAAAAATTGTTTTAATTCACTTTAAACGTCACTTGAATCGATCACGGATAATCCACAAGAGTCAATTCGATGATCACAACACGCCAACGATCACAGCTCGAATAAAGGATCCCTCCGCCCGACGATCGCTTTTATAATAAACTTCCGTGAAAGGTGTCTGTTCTGCACTCTTTGCACTCTATGTGTAATGAGCGACAAATGTTGCCGATTTGTTGTTGTTTTCTTGTGACCGGGGAGATCGGTGGTGGTGGTAAAAAGTGGGGTCGCAGCAAGCGATTTGAGGGCCCACCGAAAACAATTTGTGCTCTTCATTTAATACACTATTAATGTGAATGTGTATAATGGCCTTAGTAGGCTAGGCGCTATAGATCTGCAAATACATACAGTCTACTTTGATCAGTTACAAATAAAATCTCAATCTGATCGTCGCCGATCGCACAATAGAAAGAAAATGACGCGGAAAAGACAGCAAATTAATTTCGGTGAACAATCACAGACCTTGGACAGGTTACAGAAGATCGAAAAGAGTGATCTTCATTAAAGCGAAAGGGATGAGTTGGTCCATTTCTGTAATTAGGGTCACTGGTCAAACCATGGTTCTGATTTTACTATTTAGTCATGCCGATCGCAAGCCTTGGGGCTATTATTTATGATACCAATTTGGAAATGTGGAAAGTCCTAACATATTAAAATTATGTAGGTGGTGAGATATTTCCTTGATCTTTAATGGGATTTCGTAATTGCATTTGTTATTTAGCTCTTTTTATTCAAAGAGTTTACTTTGTATCTTTTTATACGAATTAAAATTGAATTAGTTAGGAATAAAAATGTCGAGTCCAATTAGTTTACAACAGAATTTATGCTAATTAATTTAAATAACACAAGATAAAAGCACATTTTAATTTTAGAAAACTAGTAAATTGCAATAGAATGTTTATTAATTATATTTTGGTACTGGTTGATTTCTAATGATTTAGTGCATTTCCGTTATGGATCGAGTCCAGAGCAGACCTTTTTCAATCCCGAAAAAGGTTTCCATTTGTGTATATCAATAACTTAGCCGAACGAATTATAAGGTAATGACGGAAAAATAGAAATAAAATGAACAGATTGACGGGATGTGCCTACAACTGGTCTAGGTGCTTTAAATTGACTAATTATACGCTGAAAAACATATAGCCATGACAAGTGTAAGTCCGTTGGTTGAGGTTAAGACTCCTCACGTTCCTTACAGAAATATTTAAGGATAATTTGAATTATTATTTTAGTGCAAATTATAAAGAGCCCATTTTAGCACTAAAATTTAACCAAATTGTATCTGGATTACCTATTATGAATGTGAATACTCAGCAATCAAACAAAAACGCCTCAAATACTTAGGAAGTTGCGTTTTTAAAAATTTCCTGGGATCACGGACCTCATTAGATTATATGAAGTTGTATACCCGGATAACTAATCCATAGATGAAGCGGCGAATGGGTCCAAACAATGGCTTAACTCTTCAAGCTGTCCTTGCACAGCCGCTCTTCCATCAAATAAAAAAAAAAACCTATTATCCTTTACAAATGTTCCAACCAGGCGCATCCATTGTGTAAAACAATGAATAAACCTTTTGTGATTCTATATCGAAAACTTTCCTTTGAGTTTCATAACGCGTCGCATTTTACTTGTGAAAAAAACTTGAGAAATTTGGAAACTAATTTAGTTCAATGTTAACATTTCGTATATAAAATTAACATATTTTATGTTCCAAACCGTAAGCTTGCGAGTAATAGGTATTTTAATGAGGATTGAATGAAAAATGTCCTGTTCGGATATTGAGTTTACTTTCTTGTAAAACAAATAACTATTATGTTACTACATACAATTATATTTATTGGTTAGAAGCTAAATACGATTTACTATATACAATGTTTTCTTTTATTCTTTTTTACATTAAAACAACTTTTTATTCCAAACAAACAACTTTTTAAAACGATATAATAACATAAGTAAATTTTTATAATTTTATTAGAAATATAGATGGATTTTTAAATTTTTTTATTTAATAGCTTATAATTGTTTAAAATTTTTTATATATGAAGAGGTAAAATATTAATATAATATATATTATTTTATCATTGATAAATTTTTAATATATTCCAATATTATTTAAATGTTGATAATATTTAAAGCAATAAATTTCTTTAAAAAACTGAATTTAATTCTTTAACTTAATAAAATTACTGTTACATATATTGAAATGAGTTTTTATTAGCCAATACATCTCATATAAAAATACCAGCAAATTCTCTTCGTAAGTTATATTAGATCTAATTAAATTATGAAAACATTACATAGTAATAATTGTGAAATATTTGAAATGTATTTGCATAATAAAATCAGGAAGTAATTGCACTTATTATTTGGTAATGAATTACATTAATACACTGCCTTAGGGGTATTACCCTAAATAAACGTAAAATAAAGTCATCGGAAAAGAACCCTTGTCCATCAATGTTGTACATTAAGTGGATCTGTCAAAAGCGACTCATTATCTAAGAATGAAAATTTCCGCTTCTGTGGTACTCGTTTCAATTGTTAGAGGAACATCAAAATATTGAAAACAAGTTACAAACCCAAGGTAATTATTTATTGTGGCTTCCAGAGAAAAATGACCCCTGTCAAAAGAGTGTCCAAATGGGATCGTTATGGAAACGTGACTAGAGCCACTGAAGCTGCATTTGGACTTGCTGATCATTACGATCGTTAAACTGAAATTAGATTACTGTACTCATCATCTAAGAAGGCAAAGACTTTTCTTTTCTTTTTTTTTCTCGTAAACCTACGCCGACCTTGATCGTTGGCCGAATTGTGTGTGAATCGTGTAATGATGCCGTAATATCGCGGTATAAATTAATTGCCGATCTGCCAAACAATCAACAATATATAGCAGTTGCCAAAAAATAAAAGTTGGTGGCACGTCTTTGGACAATAAATTCAAGAGATGCAAAACAATTCATCTCTTTCGCCACTGCTTTTTGTTTCACTTTCGAGGTGCTCTATGGGAACGCAATTTCTGTCCACCGACTGCCAGAAATCCCAGTCCAAATGCGCTCTGTTTCAAATGGTCGGTCTCTTCGTAGCGTGTCTCTGAGGAGCAGCCAGCCAGCCCTCTTCCAAACACAGATGAATATTCAACGCCGCCGCCGCCAGAAGCGATGAGTGAGAATGGCTCTCGCAAAAATACCAATTAAAGGTGATCCGGTAAATGTTACGATTTCAAATAATTGCAGGCGACAACAACAAATCTCCAGACCAAAGTCTGACTGCCTTATAGACGTTACATCACATCAATTACCTAAAGCGATGACTACTCCACTGATGACTGCACTCGAGATAAGCCAGAATCCAAATGATCATCCATTATTGCCACTTGGAGTAAATGTGCAATTCAATTAGATCGATCGGAATTTTGCATTCATTTATTCTTTTGACGACTACCAATAAGTTCATTCATTTGTAAAGTCTGCTTTTTCCATAAGATATTTTTAAATTTATCTTCAAAAGAATTCGTAAATAATGTTTATCATGTTTTGTCCTTTGACTGAATATTTATATTTTATTCAAAATATGATTACTTTAATTAATTTACGTTTAATATTATCAAGCTTTTGATAAAAAAATTTGCCCTTTAATTCCTGTAACGAACATGGGTACTCTTAACGTCAACCAACGGGTTTAGACTTTTCATGACTATCGGTTTTCAGTTAATAGAACATAGACCGGTTAAAAAAGGATCTAACCAATCTGACCCAGGGATTGAACCTATGGCCTCCGAGGACGCAGTCCAATGCGTTACCACTTCGGATATGAGGCTTCATCCTAATAAAATAATTAGGTAAATATGTTAGATGGATTAATTAAATTTAACTCCACACAATTATTATCCTAATAATATAAAATTGAACTAAAATTTAATAAAATTATTTTAAATGCTATTTTTTTATAATTTCAAAATTATATATCTAGAAATTTATATAACTTATAATTGTTGACATAGGATTCACGTTTCTTGAGCTTGCGTTCTTAGACGAACAGAGTGATTTATTTGCGAAATTATAAGAATAATTACATTGAATTTACCGGTATGCCATTTTGTTCATGTTGTTTTAGAAAACGTATTATCGCCGACTTCTGTTTGAAGCTGTTTAATTATTCTCTGCTAATTTTTTTCTCCAAAAATGGGTTATCACCATATCATTTTGTACATACTTCCCCTGTACGTATCATGCTCTATTACATGATAAGCTTTGGAATATTCAAATCCTTGTCAAATTATAATAAAAAATCATTACATGTTCAGTTTGCCAATTCCGGAAATATTTTGATTAAATTTTAATTCAATTATTTGAAGTTTTCCGTAATTTAAAAAAAACACAAAATCCCAACGGAATTATACGTAATTAAAGAAAATTAGTTAGAACCAGTTTAACTAATTACCAAAAATCAATTTTAAAGCAATAAGTATTCAAGTAATAAAAACTTATGTAACATAATATTTTGGTAGCATATTAATTGGATAATGATAAAAATAAACTGTGCATTATCGTTTGGTTATTATGACACCGTATAATTCGCTTGCCATCCACTGGATCAACTACTGTTGATAAGCGTTTTATGATATCAATCCGGCATAAGTTTTTCTTTCTTTCACCTCCGCAGCAGCAGCAGTAGCAGACAAAAAAGATCTGTTGGCATGGCGCTAAACGTTTTGCCAAACCAGAAAAAAGGTAATAAAACCGGTGCAAATACGAGTTCAACAAAAACTAATTAAAAGGCGAACTTACCTGGAAATGGAAGTGAAATTTCCAGAATTTGCATATTTTATTCCATTTTAATGGCATATATCGATTACCCAAAAAATATTATTCAATTTACGAATTCGCTATGTTACGAATTACTTTCCGGAATGGAATGTGGAACATGAATTCAATTAACACAGTTAAAATTGCTTTATTTAATTTAAAATATTTATGTGACATTCCTGTTCCGACGTCATAATAAAATCATAT
This sequence comes from Clogmia albipunctata, assembly GCA_001014945.1. NCBI lineage: Eukaryota > Metazoa > Arthropoda > Insecta > Diptera > Psychodidae > Clogmia > Clogmia albipunctata. The sequence continues at coordinate 21,752 of JXOV01003657.1, forward strand.
TAAATAAGTCGAAATTCAACAAATTAGGGTAATTAATTCGATAAGAATTATCTCACCCAAAGAGCGAGTATTGTATTTGCAAAACGTTTTATCAAGAAACCGAAAAGAAATGGCAAAATAGCATTAAACCACCTCATTAAATTAATGTAAATAGTTTTTTAATACAAAATATATAATTAGGTATTTTCCCTAATTGTTTTTCTTTCAATCATGTTCCAATAAAAACTGTTTAAATATATTATTATTTTTTAGACCTCCAAACACTTTCTTGTGAAAGTCAAACTAATGACCAAAGACAGAGTAAACTTTATCATAAGAGTAGGTCGCCTAAAACTAATTTCTATTTTTAACTTAAATACGTCAAAATCGTTTTATTTTTGTTATTTAATGTATGTAATTACAAAAAAATTCGATTCGCACGTGGGGACTTTAGGGCTATAATGTTAATAATGACTAATTTATCAACGTAATTGCATAAATAACAAATGAATTAATAATAATAATTTTAAACTGAAATAGATCTTTTAAATTAACCATTAATTTTCCTAATTTCAATATTTCTTTTAACCTGTATATTGGTTATGGTAGGTTGGAGGCAAAACCGCTCGGGGAATATAGATCATTGTAACGATGCACGATAACGTATCACCGCCGGGTGTATGGTGAACGCCCTCGAATATCGCCATAAATCTCCCTTCCTATCACAATTACTGACCCTAACTAACTTATTATGATAAGGTATGATAAAAGTGTTTATGCATTTTTGTTGCATAATATTGATATTATGACACTCAATTTTGCTCTGTCAAAGTCGTTATTATAGCACAAGTGCTTTAAAGAATTCTTTCTCTACTGTTGTCCCAATCAAGAATGGTGTTTTGCAGGGTGACTGCTTCTCCCCGTTGCTGTTTTCAATCTTCTGATTTTGACGCCTTCTTCAGAATGTACGAGTGCCCCTGTATTGACGTGGACTCACTCCACTCAATAAATTCCATCTTCTTCGCGGACGACCTAGTGCTAATGTCAAGCTCCCCAATAAGAATGAAAAAACTGATTTCCACTCTTGCCATTTACTGCAAAGAAAACCTCCTGGAGGTCAATCTATCTAAATCAAAGATGATTGTCTTCAGACGGGGTGGTAAGCTCGCTCAAGCTTTCAATTTCTCTTATAACGGTTCTCCTGTTGAGATTGTTTCCACCTTTACTTATTTGGGGGTCGAATTCTGCTGCTCAGGCTTGTTTGCAAGGGCGGCGAACTCTGCTCTGACGAAGGCAAACTTCGCTTCCGCCCAGATCAGGACCTTATTAAATCGTCTGTCGATCGACTCGCTCCAAGCAGGATGGCACTCTACAGATCAAT
>JXOV01003665.1:7995-17999 GCA_001014945.1 Clogmia albipunctata
AAAAATGTCATAAACTATCCAACAAATTTGCCTCAAAGCCAAAATTTGGTCGCCATTGTTTCCATTAAACTACCCAAAATATTGGTTTCGGTTTTGCCATACGAAGGTGATTATGTTGAACATCAGTTCGCGTTTCCTGTCTTTAAATTTTAATATTTACCGTTTCAACAGCCATCTGTATATACTTTGGTAATTTTTGTTCGATTTTTAGCACATTAAGTAGATATCAGAGATAAATCTGCTTAAAATTAATGTAAGGAAATTTTAGTAATTACCTTATACTTATAAATCAAAATTTATTTTACTTAAATTCAAGCAAACAAATGTTCCATGCCACAAAAAATAGGCATTTGCCTTATGACCAAGTGTAAAGTTGAAAAAAAATCTATTAGTTTGAATTCTTACCGTTAACGGTTACTTTACAATTTAAGATTTCACTTGAAACATTTGTGAAACATGTCAGTTTTCAAATTTTCCTTGTAAATAATGATATTTAATGTGAAATTCTAAAAATTTCAGTGCTCATGCATGGAATGCAAAATACGTTATATCCTGCTTAGGTGTAGAGTCCTGTTTTTTAACTCGGAAACGATGAAACACTGGCCTTCGGCTCGTATGTTTCACTCGTTAAAAAACAGTTGACTGTACGCCCTTGTAGCACAATTCAATATTTTTTACTTGAAAACATGAAAAAGAGATTTCTATAATTTTTACTGGATATTTATTACTGAAAATAATATCCCGGACATAATATATTAATTTATGTAAGCAGTTGTTACAGTAGACGATTACAAAGTTGTTCCTCCCTGGAATTTATGTAAATCTTGAATCAATATGAGAAATCAATCAAGTTTCATTATTATTTTAAAAGTTCTCATTCGATTCCCAAGTTGTATAAATCTCTAGACGTACTCGGACTCGTGTCTGCAATATGTACCTCTTCACTGGTGCTGGCACAAGCGAGCGCGACGTCCTTCAGCTGGAATGGCGTGTCGTCGCCTGTTTCTCGCCCAGCAGTAAAACTTTGTGGCGTCCAATTTTCCGCCTTACTTGAGCAAATCACTCGAAAACTTTATGTAAATTGAATCCGTGGAATGAATCCGTCCTTTACAGACTGGGACAGGAGAGAGCACATCTTGAGCTGACAGTGTTCACAGTGCCAAAAACACATGGCCGAAAGACGATTCAATTGGGCATGTCGAATCGCCGCACTTGGAAACAACGACGTACAGACTAGGAGTTGTCCTAAACCCCGTTTAATGAGATTCCGTGTCCAGCAGATGCAAATCCAGATCAGAATTCCATTTCCATATCCAAAAATGGTATATTAATGTAGAATTAATAAACCAGAGTTAAAACCGCTCAATCAGGTGCTATTAATGGAAAGTCGGTCATTTAGTCAACAACTAATTCTACTCAAGATTTTCGGTTCCTCAGGTATTTGAAATAGGCGAAATTATATCTTTTATTTAGGTTTAATAGATCTTTTGAAATTTTCTTTTATATTATTAAAGCAATAAATAAAAATTACAATTTTTACACGTTTTGAAATAGACGTTATTACAGCACGAATTTACCATTTATTTTGACGAATACAGCGAGTAAAAACAGGTAAATTTCACATGTGTAGTGAACGCTATTTTGTGTAATTCTGGAAAAAATACCAGTTAATCGATAATTACTAATAATACCGTTCGCAACGGTTTCTTCAAATTGTGCAACAACAACAGACATCGAAATTTTCAAAATAAATTATTTAAATAATTAATTTGGTAATGACAACAATATGCAATTTCATTGAAATGGTTACTAATTTGCGTGAAAATTTTGAATTATTACCGCACGACGTGCTGTAAAGTAAACCGTTACAAAACCAATTTGCGTAATGGAATTACACACACATATATTCCATATCCGTCTGTATAGTCTGGAAGTCGTGGGATCGATTCCTGGGCAGATATTTTTTTAATGTGAAAGAAAATAGTTAGTCTAGGTCCTATTAATTGACTTATAATACACGGAAACATAAAGCCAGGAAAAGCCAAAGCCCGTTGGTTGAAGTTAAGATTTCTCATCTTCCTACCTGGAATGTGAAACGAATTTTTTTTACATTTCAGTTAAAAATTAGGCTCGATATTAACTATTAGCGGATTAACTGAGTTGCTTAGTCATGAGAAACGCACAATCGCACATGAAAATGGGTATGACATATAGAAAGTACAAATGAAAATGTGCACAGAGCAACGTAGTGGGTGGTTTCATCAAACTTGAGAATAAAATTTAGTTTATTCCCTTGAAGTTCTTTTTGAAAAGTAACCGTATAATGGCAGCTAATCTTTAAAGTTTAGTAAAACAGTTCAGTTTGTGTAATAGTTTTGGGTTCAAATGAAAAATTTACATTTAATGCAAAATGCCTAAAATGGGCGGTGATCAAATTGAGCAGCACAGAGGCCCAGTGTGATTATTTTTGTTTGGTGAATGCTCTTAAATTGTGTGAGAGTGTATGTGAGCATTTCCTCGTGATCCTGATCTAAAGACCACCATCCAAAGATAATTTAAGAACTATCCCTTAATGTATATTGAATTATTTTAATGTGTTTTCGTAAGAAACCTAGTTTAAAACAATATATAGGTTAATAGTTATTTATACAGCAAGGTCGATAAGATAAGGCATATTTAAATACAAAGGTTGTTTTAAGCCACGAGCGTAGCGAGTGCCTTAAAGAAGACCCGAGTGATTAATAATGCTTATCGACCGTGTTTTATACATAATTTTTTGTATAAATTACCATAAAAATATGTTTGTCTCTGTTCCACACACCATACCTGCCTTTGTTACTTAAAAAATATATCGTTCGTAATGTGGGAAAGAGAAAACAATAATAATAAATTCAAATAAACTAGTTTTGTAGTTTGTTGCAGTTTTGTTAAACTTTAATTACATTGTACCGATCAATAAATTGATTAATAAAATTATTTGTATTAAATTGAAGAAAAAAAAATGAATATTTTATATGATATTTTAGCGACTAAAAAATTGTTATATTTAATTTTAAAAAAAATTTAATTTATGAAATTTTATATTACATAAAAATATATGCTGAAATATAAAAATATATCATATTTAGAGCTTGACCCTGAAATTTCTGATAAAATCTTTTGGCAAATTCAAGAACAATAATTAAATAGAAGACAGTTCATCGCTAATATTCATGTGCTCTTTAAATGACCGGAAATCGGTTCATAATTACCTTTTCTTTTCGCAAATCTACAAATTTGGCGATAATCCTTTTATTTAGGTGTTCAATGTTAAATCTACTTCCATAAATAATATATCAAAAAAATATTTATATATTTTTTGTTTATAATTTATAAATATTTTTACTTAATAGATAATAATTTTGCAATTAAATTTTTTCACTTGATTGCAATTTTTAATAACACTTGCTTTAATTTGTCTTTTTATAAGTCATTTCTCTCCCAAATACAATATTTGAAAAAACTAGCAGTTTAAGTTTACAGAATTAATGATTATTACATTAATGTGTGCATATGTATGGGGCTAAAACTGATGAAATGTGTAAAAATGTAACCACAGACGACGACTGGTTGTGGCAGAAAAAATGGCATTGCATAGATGAAATTCGAAATTAAAATTTCCCTCATGACTTTCAAATATTTTTACAATTTTTCCACACAGAATCAAATCTTACCCTTCATCGCCCAGAGCCTTCAACTCTTCCGCCTCAGAATCAAGCCATACAGACATTTCCTGTCCTCTCTCGCTTGACGTCTGCTGCAACCATGTGCCAAGAAACTATTTATTACATGGTTCGCCAAATTTATGTATCAATTATTAGGGTGTTTCAACTAAAAACCACTTTCAATACATTTCATTGATTTATCTCAACATTTAAATTTACACAAATTACACTGCATACTATTAAATCTTTATTAAATATATGGACATATATTTGTGTAATAAATCGCCTTAACAATACAATTTAAAAAATATCAACATAATTTGGAATTTTCTTATTAAAGCATTTTTAAATAAATTAATACAAAAATTAAATAAGAAAATTTTGTTACTTAAAATCAAATTTTTCAATTTTTGTAACTCTCACGTTCTTATTCTAATCCATTGGGAAAATGAAGAAAGGAGCCATGAGCGTAGCAAGTGCCTTAAAGAAGGCCCTAGTGTTTAATAATGCTTATCGACCGTGTTTTATACAAAAATTTTGGCGCGCGCCAGCTAGAAGGGCAGCATGCAAAATTCATACAAAAAGACAGTTTGCTTTGTTTTCAACTACGTTTTCAACGTTGTTTTAAACTAATTAAGCTTTAAATGTATTGTGTTTGGAAATTACCAAATTGACACGTTCGCCATCTTGCATTAGTATTGGTTTTGTGTACAAATATAATTTTAATATTACTATTTCTTTACGTTGACTTTGTGCAAGGTTTAGGACTTTTGTGACACAAAATACTAAAAAATTTTAAATTTTTTTTGTACTATACATATGTGTCTCTGTTCCACACACTATATCTGTCTTTGTTGCTTAATGCGGGAAAAGGTTAGAACATTCTTTAAATTCGATTTGCACTCAATTGAAGTTCTTAACAGTACAACTGTTTTTATTTCTATAAATCCAAACAGGCACAAAAAAATATTGAATCCACTTACAAACTAATCAATAATAGGTCAGAAATCTATATTTTTCATAATCAGAGGCTGTTTTAAAGCAAGTTTCATAAATGTTGCACGGCATGCCTTTTCAAAACCTAAGGATACTCGAATTTTTTTATCTCAAAAACTGCACTAATTCAAAACTTATAGACTTAAGTATATTTCCCATTTATTAAACTCATTTAAAGGTCCTAGTTTCTGTGTATCGCAAAGGTATTATTTGTTTTTCAGTGTATTATTAGTCAATTAATAGCACCTAGACCAGTTGTAAATGAATCGAGTCAATCCTACCTGCCCAGGTATCGAACCCATGGCCTCCGAAGAGGCATCCGGATGCATTAACACATTAAATTGGTATTTATTCACGAAATATAGAGTAAAAAATAAGAAATTAACCTAGTATTAAGTAATGGTTTAAACACATACAATTAAGGGAAGTATTTGTCAAGCAATAGAACATTCTGTCTAAATTTTTTATATTCGTGGAAAAAGAGCAAAATGCACTTTACCATTATTATTCACTTTAAAGTACAAATCATTCAAACCACATAAAGAAATCAGAACCAACTTTTATGAAGAACTTTACTTTAAAGATAAAAGGATCAAATTGATTAAGCTATTAAAGCCTTCTCAAATATGGAGATCTTAAATTATAATTTTTAGAAAATGACTATTAGTACAAACTACATATTTTTTTTATTTACATCAATTTGTGATTGTCTGCGGGTATTGTATAATGCATAATTAAACAGGATAGAATTATGGGCTACTTTTTAGAGGTAGTATTGGTTACTATGTTCAAATGAAAACGTCTTTCAATAGAACTGAATAAAATTATTGACAGTTTCCAAACAGAAAGAAAAAAAAACTCTCATCAAACTTATGAACTAAGGCTTGATAAAAATATTAATTCTTGTTTTGGAAGGATGTAGGATACAAATTTAATTTAAGAAATATAATAATTATTTATACAACAAGATCGATAAGATAGAGCATTATTAAACACAAGGCCCGAGTGTTTGATAATGCTTATCGACCGTGTTTTATACAAAATTTTATGCATTTTTAAATAAATTAACACAAAAATTTAAAAAAAAAACATTCGTTGTTTTAAATCAAATTTAAATTTTTTGTCTCCCTCACATTGTTTTGATTTCCTTTTTTAATTCTAAGAGAAAATGCAGAAAGCAATATCTTGCTTCTCTTTCTTTCACATAGAAAATATTATCCGTTAACGGATTGTTTTAAATTTAAAAGGACCATAAACAATTAATTTGTACTAATTTAAATTTAAACCTTCCAGTAAAACATACATCCACAAATACAGTTATACCCTACATAACAAAGCTGACGTACATATAAATTTGATCGATTTCATTCACGGAGGTCACATTTCAATAATAAAGAAAAAGCACGTGGGCTTTAAAGAATTCTTTAAAGCACTTTTGATATAATAACGACTTTGACAGAACAAATTTGACTGTCGTAATATCAATTTTAACAAACAAAAATGCATAAATAAATGTAAGTCATCTTATTTAACTTTCTGAATCAATACTATACTCAAGTACAGCGTGGTTATTAAGCTTGTAATTCATAGCAACCATTTTTACATCATTAACGAAACTATCAAGTTACCAATTATTTAACACGTTTACTTATATAAAGCCTTACTTATCAGTCCTACTCATATAGAAATTTTCCACTTCCATTATTCAATCTCACACTTCTTATGTATTCAAATTATTACTTAAATGCTTTATAAATAATGTTTGATATATTAAAAAATTCAAATACAGAAAGTGTCATTTTAATTGTTCAGCTAAATTACGAGTAATTAAAAGTGGGTGCAATATTATAATTGTAAAGATAGGGAATGAAGAATTTATGTTGAAACAGTTGTCGATAGCTTTTCCAAAGAATTGAATAAGAAATAATGTCCGTTCATTTAAAATTGAAATAATTGATAATTAACTAAATGAATATTACCAGGTGTGAGACCGGGCCCAAAATCGTTCCAAGATACACCAGCCGGGTATTTTTTATGACTCAAAAAGAAAAGGATAGAAATAGGAAACCTTTATTTAGGGTCAATAGATAAGCAATTGACATGTTTCACATATGTTTCTTAAATTGCAAAATTACCGGTAACGGTTGGAATTAAAAATAATATAATTTGTTTCCTCTTTTTTCACTAGTGAAATAAAAATTCAAAATTTTCACTGAGTGCGATCAAGTGAAACATTACGAAACTCAAATGGATATCACGATATCATGGATGCACGAACGATCTTTTTATTGCGAATAATTGATTCTCAGCAATAATTCTCTGCAAAAATATAGTGGTTAAACACATATGAGATTGTGTTCCAAAATTATCACTCAAAAATAAACCGGACAATAGATTTAAAAATGTTGAAAGTAAAAGGTAAACTCAACATTTATGGCCCATCCCGCTGCAGTAACAGTATATTTCGATACAAGTGGTGAAATAGGGGTTATTACAGTACGAATAAACACAGATCAATCCAGAGCATGTATGGCAAAAATCTAATAATTGTAACCAATATCCCCAGTATAAATAGCGACAACGGACAGAAAACATTTCCTTTGTCGTGAAGACCTTCATTCCCAAAGGTTCTCTCGCGGTCTCCCCGGTGACCCTTGTTCAAAAATATTTGCAGTTAAAATCTTTTTGTAAAAACTAATTCAATCTGTGTTTGGAAAAACCGGTGTTTTTTTATTAAATCATCAGCTTCTAAACCAAAATTTATATATTTTTCTTATCTCAACATCGTCTATTTAAAAACAATTAAGTTAACTAAAAATTAAGTACTTTTAATTCGCCTTTAAATGGTTTAATAAAGATGATTTCGCAACTTTATAAAAGTTTCCCAATAGCAAAAAAATTAAACGCTAGTCTGCTTCTTTTCAATGCGAAAATGATTTAAAGTCTCGAAAAGTCTCCATAAATCTCTATGAAGTTGTGATAATTTAAATAAAATATTATTATAATAAAAACTATAGAGGTAAATAATTTAAAACCTGGAAACAGACAACTCTATTTCCTACTTACCTGCAAAGGGTAAAAAATATTAATCCGTTTACAAATTACCAGATAAACCGAATGAATATTGAATAGTTTTGATGGTGAATCTGTGTTTTGTTTAGTTTGGCGAGAACGATAATAAAATTTGGCAATCTGTGCGGGGATTGGGAAGGGGTGATTTTTTGCATATTGTGGCTGGCCAATACCGTTCAAATCAATTCGCATATCTGCCCGGAACGAGCTCACAATTACCATTTCACTTTTTCTGCGCGCGCCAAATTAATTATGAAAACAATTGCCATCAATTAAAATTCAGTATGCATAACTGAATTAACCAAGCCATTCAATCGACTGACTGTGTGTCCCAGTTATAAATTCAGTATCATCATCAGGAGCATCATCAACAGCAGCTGCCATATGTGGAGGAGGAAGTAAAGAGGAAATGGGGATGAGATTTGGGGAGAGGACGGAGAAGGGCGAAATTCGATGTAATAGAAATTTATTGAATTTCTCGTGGCTTGTTGCCGTTCAGTGTTCACCAATCGTCCTCCTGGAGTGCTCAAGTGTGCAGTTGTCATCCTCATCCACAATACATCATCACAGTCATCAGAGCTGTCCAGGATTTGTTTGTGGAATGGTTAAATTTGCACAATAGTTGCGTTTATTGATCGAATGTGGCATAATATTGTCCACAAATCAATGTGGAATGGGGTCCGAAAAGGAGGCAAAACTATAATTATTCAAATTAGGCTTCCATCATTTTTACTACAACTTCATCAAGGTCCAACATATTGTTTTCCTAATTAACAACCCCCCTCAAAATGGAAATTATATCGGAAATTGAATTGCAAAATTCAACAATTTTTTCCCAAATCCGAATACATAATCTCTTCCTTTAAATCAATGCTACTTTTTACTGAAAAACTACAAGTCCATCTACTTTTTATCACCTGTAAATTTGCCCAGAACCATCGTAAAATCGTAAAATAATTCCACAATCGACAACCTGATTGAATTGGATTTTTAGCAATTCAAATCCAATGCCCGTGATGAGTAAGTGGATAAATAAACGGGCGTTTTATTATTAATACGATTTACAACGCGGATTTTCCCACCAGATACATACACATAGGAATAATACGCAATGCAATCCCTTTTCACTGATTTCCAGGGGATGAATGACGAACGCTTTAGTAAGTGGAGGCGCCTAGTGTTTGAACTCGATATTGAAATAGACTCTCTATCGTAATTCACGTAGAACGTTTAAAAACATGTCCTTAGAAATTATAACATAGTACATCATTCACAAGACCATTACGCATATTTACTCGTATATGTCTATTAGAAATCCATGACAAATACTATGGTAATTTTGAACCTGATTTTGTACCGATAAGAAATATCAATCCGCCTCTTTTGTCGAGTGGTAACGCATCCGACTGCCTACTTGAAGGTTTGGGATTGAATCCTGAGCGGTCTTTTTCCAGTTTCCATTTGTGTAATGTGACCAACGCGTCTGCAATGACAATGATTTCGGCTCCTTCTCAGCATTTATTTTCCGGCTGAATTTTTTCCCGTTCCACTTCAAAATTAAAACTAAATTAATTTTAATTAAAATCTAACTGTCCGCAGCGCATCTAATTTACACGAATACACACGCACAGAACTTTTGACTAAATTGATTAAAACCTTCTTTCAGAAACCAATTAAATTTTCCGATCGACGTGATCGAGAAAAACTGAAAAGGAGACATATTCTGATGAATTGCATTTTCTGTAAGTGTATACTAAGGGTAAAGAAATTTCATTATAAACGTTACCTTTTCTCGATCACAACGATCAAAAATCCCAAATGGTTTCTGAAAAGGGATTAAATCAATAGAGTCAATAGTTTTGTGTGTGTGCTCGTGTAAATTAAATGCGGCGCAGATAGTAATTGTTGATTTATTTGCGGCTTGGAAGACTTGAAAAGCTGATTAAATACGTTTTCATAAGCGCAGCCTAGCACGTTGAAGAAAGAAAATACAGTCTTGGCAAATTCATAATAACAGTAACTATCCNTAGAGTCAATAGTTTTGTGTGTGTGCTCGTGTAAATTAAATGCGGCGCAGATAGTAATTGTTGATTTATTTGCGGCTTGGAAGACTTGAAAAGCTGATTAAATACGTTTTCATAAGCGCAGCCTAGCACGTTGAAGAAAGAAAATACAGTCTTGGCAAATTCATAATAACAGTAACTATCCTATTGTGCCCATATTATCAACCAC
>JXOV01003669.1:0-41267 GCA_001014945.1 Clogmia albipunctata
TTTTAGACCGAAGGAAAAATATTTTTTTTAATTCTTTTTTTTATTTAACTTATTTTACTGTACCGTTCTTTTTTTAAGATCTACCCCCAGAGAATTTTGGTAAATTGTTCGCATTATTGTCACATTTCTTGAAATTGCGTATCTAGACGAACAGAGCGTTTTATTTGCTAAATATGCCAATAATTGGCAACGAAATGGCCTGTATGTTATTTTGTATAGAATATGTATAGAAATAATATAGAAATGTATATTACTTTTAATAAGTATAAGGCTAAATGTGATAACGGTAAAATATGTATAGTACCAATAAAAAGGTAAAGCCTAAAAATAAAACTATATGTCATTTTGTACATATTTCACCTAATACGTAATAACAAATGTAAAAAACATGTTTTACGCTCTCCCGTTTATTCGTTTAAAACCAATTTAAAACAACAACAAAAATGCTAAAAACTTTGACGAAATATAACTTATTTGAAAATTTTCTAAAGAAATCAAAGTATGTATGTCTTCCGTTTCAATCAAATATGATGATTTTTCTCGTACCTACTTTTACTTGAAACGTTCCATCGAAGGGGGAATTAATTCATGGTACAGACTAAAGTTTAATAAACTATTTAAGCACTTACATATTCATGGTGAATTCCTGGGCGTGAACATTTAATTTATTACCGGGGCCGTTGGCGATGGAGAGGGGCTGCTGGACGCCATCCACTCGAACATCTATTTGAAAAGGGGATAACAAATTAGAACGTGCCAATTAAAACTATTCTATACATCCATAATCAGGACTTTAACCGCACTAGATTAACGTGGATAAATTTGATAGATTTATATCCTTTAAATTAAAATACTTATTATGTTGTTGATATTAATGAAATAGAGAAGAAAAATAATTTTGTATACTACAAGAGTGATATAATAACTTTCAAGATAAAAACTGACTTTGCAATCCTCTTCAAATATTTATGGAATGGTACTAGATCTCAGGAATTTATTAATAAAGTATGATTATCGAACTAATTAATTCATAATCTTATCAGAATGAGAAGAGTTTATAAGTCAATAGTACATAATATACACAAGGGATTAACAATAAGGATAACTAGATTTTAATTATTATGATTATGGATGTTGCGAATGTTTGTATTGGCGTCGCCGTATGTCCCTAGTACATTTTACTTTCGCAAAAACTCAATCAGAATGTTCAACGGATATAGATGTCTCCCAAAGCTATACAGTAACGCACCATCTCTAATGACAGTATTTACGGCATTTATTTTCCATTTGNTGTTGCGAATGTTTGTATTGGCGTCGCCGTATGTCCCTAGTACATTTTACTTTCGCAAAAACTCAATCAGAATGTTCAACGGATATAGATGTCTCCCAAAGCTATACAGTAACGCACCATCTCTAATGACAGTATTTACGGCATTTATTTTCCATTTGCATTCGACTCCTGTTTTTCTTCACGTGACTTCTGGCGGGGAAGTGCCAATTCTGCATTTTTTTATTTCTTCTTCATTCTCATTTAATTGTTTAAAATCAGCCTCTTCTTAGCCGTATTCAACATCAACAGGTCGAGCGCGTTTAATTTACACGAACACGCATAAAATATTTTGCTCTATTGATAGAATCATTTTCAGATCGACGTGATCGAGTCTTTACAATGCTAACGTATGTCAATTACATACAATGTGAATAAAGTAAGAGATCTTTTGTGTCAAAGTTTAAATAAAAAAATATTAAAAATAAATTAATAAAGCTATACCAAAATGGTAACAATACTCGTACACTACGTCACGATATAATATTTTGTGAACTTTAATTCTAAAAAGTTAAAGAATAATCAAGTGCGGTTATAGTCTCAACTCTGGCTGTATTTCTCTGCTTTACTTCAACAAGTGGTTTCGAACGTACTTGGTGGTCGATAGATTTCCAATTCGGGCTTGCCTCTCATCTGTTGTGGGCTCGGCTGGTGGTGTTGGTAATTGAACTGGCCCAAGCTGCGGCGCTTCTGACTTGGCTGATTTAAGGGATGGGGATGGTGCAGCTGCTGGATATTGTGCTGCTGATTGTTGGACTGTCGAATAAAGCTCCTCTCCCTCGTCACACTCATATTGGGCACTATTGTTTTTGCTGCCGATTGACCGGCCGCTTTGATTTGTTTATTGACTAGGGTCGCTGTCTCTGTAGGCGATTTATTATTAGCGTCTGAGCCATTCAAAGCATTTGCGGTTGCCTCGGGCTTAATTTGATCTAGTTCCTGGACCTGACTGTTCTCCGCAGACATACCCGATTCGTTTTATTTGACACCGGCAATGCCTTCTTTGCAATTTTGCAATTTAATGCGACTTTTGCTCTTGCTTATTTATCGTTTTTCTCGATCCAATTTCAAATGACAAAGTTCAACAAGCTGCACGGAGTAATCACCAAGTTTTATCGAACACTGTCCACACCATATTCATTTATTCCTTATATTTTTCCTTCGTCTCCTCCACTCCTGCCCTGTGCTTTCAATTGTCAGCGTTCTGAAATGGAAAATTGATATTATCACAATTTCAATTAAGACGTCATGAAGATAGAGAGTCTTTAAGCACTAAATTTCCTCAGTAAACTCGAATTTCAATTGTGGTGACAGATTTTTATTATCTAAATGTGCGCCAAAAGCCATTCCACAAAATCGATTCAATGAACACCTATTCACACCATAAAATGTGATTATTACCGCCATCGTGAAGGGATCATTGGATTCAGAGATTGTTTTAGAAGATGAGCTTTTTAAAATATTCACAAAGTTTGCGAATTCGTAGCAAGCATAGTTTGAAAGAGATAAAATTTAATAAAACTCAGATGTAATCTTAATGCATTTATTGTGAACTCAAATCAAAGTTATTATTGTGATATTAAAGGAAATAATTGATGGTAATTGAAAAAATAAAACATGAAATGCAAAGCATATAGTATCTATTGTTTTATATCGTATTATTTTCGATATCTGTCACAACATTTATATTTTGCGAAAGTACCGATATCATTTGAAAGAATGTTTTTGGTTTTAAGATAGTCGACAAAAAATAGGATATTGCATAACAGCTTTTAAAGTTTAATACCTTGTTAATTTAAAATTGAACTGACTATATAAATTGTATCACGTGGGATATCATTCTCTATCATGTATGTTCTATGTGTTAATCAGTTAAGGAATATTTAAATACAAGTATAAAAAATTTTGCGTTTCATAAATTGAAATTTGAGCTACGATTTAATTTGTCTTAATGATGTTCTATTGTTTCAACATGTGCACAAACAACATTGCCGAATAACATTACTAGCGAAATATAAATTAAATGGACGGATTGACTGGATCCGCTTACAACCAGTCTAGGTACTTTAAATTGACTACTAATTTACTGAAATAGTAATAGTCATGAAAAGTAAAAAAACGCCGTTGGTTGAGGTTGAGAGTTAAGACTACCCCAAGTTAAATACAGGAATTTAGTATTCCATCAAATCTAATATATCATCCAATTATTTATAAAAAAAAATAATTATAGCAGTAAATTATAATTTTTCTTTATTTTTAGACACCGGCCGTCAGGCCATATGTGTCTTATCAAAAAATATTTTACAATTATTTACAAGTTATAATACTTTTATTATATTTACAATTATATTCTTCAAAGTTTTGATTATCTAATTATATAACAATCTTATTGTCTTTTTAACAACAGTATTTGTTAACAGTTTTTCAAATCAATAAAATTTCCAAACACTTTAGTTGGAACGGAGAGCTTCTCTTATCGCCAGTGCACCTCTTAAATTAAATAAAATTCTCGAAAACCATTCTTTTAAATATCTTTGAACACATATACCTATTTTGAATAATATAAACGTTTACATAAACAAATTTACTTTGTTTCTAAATGCATCCATCTTTTACAAATCAACTTAAACTCATTAGAAAAATCTAATTTATTGTTCTTTATATATCAAATAATTTGCCGTACAATTTAACATTATTAAAAATTTCTTTTAATATCTAGTTATTGTGAAGTGTGGAAACAAATTATTAAACTTTGCTCATAACAAAAATAACTTTCCTCTAATAAGAACAAAAAAATTTAGCCAGGTGTGAAATTTCAATTATCGGTTTATACCGATACGAAAATTTCGTTTGTACAAAACCAATGAAAAACAGAAGCAGAAAAACTGTGGTGTTTTATAAATTCAGATTAAAGGGAAAATTGTATAATATAAGTTTTTCAGTTGAATAACTAATAAATAATTTTTTCTTTTGTTGTGAAATATTTATTATTGATTACTCGTATTTGATTAAAACAACCCTAAGTTCCTGCTTGTTTAACTAAAAATATTAAAACAATAGTTTGCAAAAAAAAATAATCAAAAATATTATCAACACACATCTTATTAATAAATCTTTGTGAGCAAAGTCAGACGTTTTTTTGTCTTTTTCGAATTAAAACGATCTTACCACCAAAACATGACATCTTTTTCAAACACTTTTCTGTAACATGAATTTAAAAATTAAATTGTGAGTTTTGAAATAAATTAAAATTAACTTAATTACATAATGCTTGAAATGAAAAATTATGTTAATCGATATTGAGCTTGTAGAATAAATATGCTAACAAAAACTATTTTCTGCCTTTTAGTTATGTTTTTCGAAAAATGTTAAGTTTAAAAACTTTGTTTTTATATTTTTATTTATTATAAAATGTCACCTGTGTAGGTCTAACCAAGTAGTTTTTCGTTATCGAAGTTATCAAATTTATTCAGTTAGTTATTCATTAGTCAATTTTTCACAATTGACAATTGAAATCTACGAGTCATTTCATGTTATGATGTGACATGACACCATGAACTGATGATTTTGCTACCGAAACAGAGCACAAGACCAAGATATGAAAATCGGACGGAGTAGAACAATAAAAGTATTGATGAATAAATTATATTTATATAAGGAATGAATTATAACTTTTAAGCCAAAATTTTTTCAGTGATAACAATTTTTGTTTTTGTTAAGGATAAAAGATAGGAAACATGATTTGATCCGTTTACGCCTTTAGACATTTTAAAGAGTAAATTAGTTAATTCTAATTATTATACATATTTTTATATATCTGCTGTTTTCAATACAAGAGCAATTTCCTTCCCATTACTAAACTCTATCATCCCGATAACTGTCCTTTGTTTGCCCCTCAAATTGATCATCGTCTAATTCTATTATAATTTGTAAAATTGTCTACATTAGTAACAAATGGAGCACCAGCACACTGCAAAATTAAATTCAATAAGAAAAGTTACCTTGTCGATGTTATATTGCATAAATTTGAAATTAGCAAAAATAAATAAAACGAAAGACAACGAAAACGTCCTAATAATTGTCAAGGCTAATTGTACCAATTAACATACACCTTGTTTAAAATCTAAAGCAGAACGGACCCTTTCTGACAAATATTTAATGGCATTACTGTAATTTCCGCCTAATTAAATATTCGTCAATATTTTCATCTAGATCTCTGAAATGTCCTTACTAATCGAATAAGATTGCTTTTAATGTTGCCATTCCGCATTAAGTTGACAATTTGTCTACGTTATTTTCGGAAATACTGGACCGGATTCAAAACTCTTGGGTTCAAAGCTCCTTTCGTATGAATAATTTCGTTTACCGAATGATAAGGAGCACAATCTCAGACAAAGAGGATGTATTTGGGATGGGTCAGGATTAGTGGCCAAACCGAGAATTGGTCGAGCGGAAAGGACTACAATAGAACCGGACCCAAATTATGTCATGAGCAATAATATAATATATTAAATTAAATCAGCTGATTTCATTTGCCATTCTCTCTTCATTTTGAGGTAGTGCCATTAAATCCATTTTATGGCTACTTACAAAATAAAGACATTGGTTAAACAAAATCTTTTCATTAGGTGAAAGGATAGGAGAATTCTCTCAATCGGAAAAAAGCGATAAATGTTATTTTATGACACTTTTATTATATTATTTCTAGATCCCTTTAATTATTTAATCGATGACATTATTAATAAAATAAAATTGATTAAATTTGATGAAATAAATTATTATTTACGGCCGGAGGAGCACAGTTGGTCAAGCGTCGCCTGACAAAATTGGAAAAGGGCGTTACGAAATAGCTATTTTTCCGCGAAATATGAAGTAAAGAATAAGAAGACAACCCAGTACTAAATTAAGTTCTAAATACATACAATTTAAGGAAGTACATTTCAAGCGAATAAAACTTTTGGTCTCAATTTTTCAATGTTATCATGGAAATAGAGTACTAAGTACTGCATCACTAATAAGCTTGTGAAAACACTAATCATTTGAACCACATTTAAAAGCCAAAACCAACATTTAAGACAAAATTTTCTTTTTGTATTTATTTTGAAAAAAAATTAAATCAATTAAATTTATCTACTTTATTGTAGAGGCATGAAAAACGTAAAAGTATATTTCATTGTAAGCTACTAAGATAAAAAATTATAAATTTTGGTAGTTGAATTTTGGTACAAAGTACTAATTTCGTGTATTTACACGATTTGTAATTGTCTGCGGGTGTTGAATTATACTTTTTTCAACACTTTACGATTATAAAACAATTTCTAGAGGAAGCATTGCCTACTAATATGTAAACATTTTTCAACAGAATTGTATAAAAAATAATATCTCCGGCCTCAACTGTCGAACAACTGGTGTCGTCAACACTAATTATTCAAGTTTAGACATCTAAACTTTGATTACGTAAAAGCATTTGGTTAGACCTAGCCCGGTAACAGTTGTGGTGTCGTCGAACCAAACCAAATTATTATTTCATCAATTAAATTTAACTCTACAAAAAAATTATTATACCAACAATTAATATTGCTTAAAAATTTAAATTTTTGAATGAGTTAAAGAAACTGAAATTTGTCCAAATAAAATAGTCTTTTCTATATGATACATGACCCATGGATTAAAATGACGTCAGAAGAATATTATAGAATACAAAAAACTACTCTCCAATGATCTGTTCTTTTGATTTGATTGCTTCTTGTTTTCAATTGGTGTTTCATGTCAAATGTTAAAAAAACTTAAGTCAAAATGTGGTTTTGGCTCGTATATGCAAATATAGAATTATTAATTAAAATTAGGAAAAAAGAAAACAAATTTTTTATGAAAGATTATACAAAAAATAATTTACAGTTCAATATATTTGAAAATATACGTATATTTTACAAAATGCACAATTTACACTTCAGATTTACTCAGAAGGCTTTATTAAATAAAAAAAACTGCTTAAAGTGTCTTTTCTTATTAAAAACATTGTAATATAAAGGTTTATCCCAGAAAAGACTTTCATTACTTAACTAAAGTTAAAAGTTTAAAACTGATTTTTAACGTTGTCAATTTGGTTTCTATAAAAATATGCTAAACTAGAAAAATTAAGGTTACAAATTCAAAACAGAAATGACTCATAAAATAAATTTTCAAGTATGGGTTAAAAGTAAAGTAATTGGTCTTAGGTATTTAGGTGAAATCAAATCAAAGTTTTATTGATTAATCACGATAACAAAATAAAATTAAAACGTATTAGTACATTATTAGAAATGTTGATTTTCGAAGCTGTGCTAATTGTTCAATAAGTTAAAATAAATTACTATTAAAAATGATGACAACGCAATATTTAAGCAATAGTTATTTCTTCTATAAACGTAACCATATAACATGTCAATTCGAAAACTTCGAAATTAAATATGAAAAGATCTAAACCATAAGCCTATATAGATAGATCTAAACTTTAAAAAAAATGCTAATTTTATGTAGCCCAAATATCGATAATAGATTGATATTGATTTATAGCATGTAATTGATATGTGAAATATTTTATGAGTAATGTTTATTTTAACAACGAAGGAGTGCAAAAATTTTCCGAATAATAATACGATTTCACACATGACTAAGATATAGCTATTTCTGTTACTTACTATTTAAAGTTTGATATGACGCGTCAACACTAATTATGTTTATTGATTGGAATGTTTCGTATGGTTTTGGCAGTCAGACTGTCAAAATTGAATATAATATGCCAAATTAATATTTTTTTATCATGGTATGAACTATGTCTATAATGGAATTTGTGAAAGCTACTAGAACAAAATTAAGTTAATGAATAATGTTTGATATATAATTATTATATAAATTGATTAGTCTTTTGTTTTTAAAACTGTAACAAAATTCATTTTTACTAAAAACAGAGAAATAGTTATTTGTGCTACAAGGGTGTCAAGTCAACTGTTTTTTAACGAGTGTGAAACTTTCGAGTCGAAGGCGAGTGTTTCCTCGTTTCCGAGTTAAAAAAGGACTTTACACCCGAGCAGGACATAAGGTTTTTTTGCACTCCACTCATGAGCCCTGAAATTTTTACAATTTTGCATTAATAGTGATTTATACAGTAAAGTCGATAATACAGAGCATTATTAAACACAAGGGTTGTTTTAAGCTACGAGCTTAGTGAGTGCCTTAAAGAAGGGCCGAGTGTTTGATAATGCATATCGACCGAGTTTTATACAAAATTTTAAGCATTTTTTAAAATTAAATTTCAGTTAAGCCACGATTTTAAACTAACTTTAAAATTTGAAATTTCATCCACTCATGAGCACTGAAATTTTTACAATTTCACATTAAATTTCATTATTTACAAGGAAAATTTAAAAATTGACATGTTTCACAAATGTTTCAAATGAAATCTTTACTTGTAAATTTACCGTTGTAACGATTGGAATTCCTCTTAACCACTTGGTCATAAGGCGAATGCCCATTTTATTGTAGCATGGAACATTTGTTTGCTTTAATTTATGTGAATTAAATTTCAACTGTAAGCAATATAAGGCCATTACTATAATTTACTTACATTACAGTTAAGCAGATTTATCTCTGATATTTACATAATGAGCCAAAAATCGAACAAAAATAGCCAAATTATATGCAGATGGCTGCTGAAACGGTAAATATTAAAATTTTAAAACAGGAAACATTAATTAATTTGCAACATAATCACGGTTCCATGGCATAGTCGAGACCAATATTTTGTGTAGTTTATGGGTAACAATGACCAAATTTTGACATTGAGAAAAATTTGTTGGATAGTTTATGACCTTTTCTTCACTAGTGAAATAAAAATTCAAAAATTTTTCTAAGATATTTTTTCCCTCCTTTTGTGAACTTGAATATCACGTTGTGAAACTAATAAAAAGTGAGGCTCGTTACACACGGAACGACTAAAAACGAAGAACATTATTCTACATAAAAATGCATTCGAATAAACAAACAAATATCAAATAAAAAATCAATTGCATTGAAAACTATAAACCTTTCAGTATAATGTCGACACTTTGATAGAAGTGTCTTTCCGCCGAACTTGAAACGCAAAATACAAAAGTTGGCGTTCAAGTGACGTTATAGAATATAGACAGTGAGCAATTCGCTGAGAATCCGTTTGGTGCAAAAATAAATTGAGTGCAAAACGGGTAAACAGAGCGAAATGGTTGTGACATAATAGACCTACTTATAGATATTAGCACGTTCTGTTGCGAATTTTTCAGCAGTGGCTTGTCGTTTAGCAGCGGGGTGTGAGTCCAGAGACTTGCGAAAATGATTTGTTTTGTGTCGAGTTTTTAATATAAAAGACGCTCTGCCGGTATGTTTACATTGCAATTTCAAATATTGCCATTTCAATTTAATGTAGCACTTTTTTGTATCAGCTGTTTGTATTTTCTCTCTCTCTCTCTTTCTAGATTTTTCTCTTACTATTAACCGTACGATGACAAATTTGTTGAACGAATTTGTAGTAAGAACATCTCACCAAGAATCCACCAAGAAATTTACAAACATCTATCCATATTTATACGTATGTAAATTTTAAATAAAATCAATTTTAAAAATGGTTTTGAGATTATCTGTCAGTAGTAACAGTCTAGATTAGTGGGAGTAGAGACTGTGGTACTGGATTCTCGTGTATTTACCCTAAAGTAAGAAATCTCTTTTGTTTCGAGTGATTCTGGGTTTAAAATTTGCCTTAAAGATAACTTAAGGACTAACCACTTTGGAATTAACCAAAAATTATCGCAAAGACCTTCTATTGATAAAAATTATGTCGTATAAAACTTCTTATTATATTAAAAACTTTTGGTTTGAAAATTTTTTTCAAATGTGTGCCTTATTTGAATCGATTATTTTTCGAACTTTCATAATTCTGACTGCATCTATTCGGGATTTTTAGATAAAAACTGTAAACCTCGAAAATCTTTATTTGACAGGTACTCACTAATTACCGTACAAAAATACTATTAAAGAAGATAAACCTTATTAATTGATTTATATTAATGGACAACATACAGTGTAAATTGAAGTTGTAGCGGGCTAAATTCTGGATAAATTTCGGATTGTGTAACTGCCTCAATTAATAGATTGCCTAAACAATGCCCCATAGCGAAGAAAAGGGGGTGCGGCTATAACGCTGAACCAGTCGGCATTTGCGGTTTTTCGTTTTTTTCGCAATTTCGCAAAATTAATTCAAGTATTTGAGAATCTGCTTTGACGTAAAGTTGTAATCTGTTAAGAGATATACTGTGTATAAATTTGAAGATCCAGCTTCTTTTGGTTCAAGAGATATCAAGAATAAACGANGCAGGTGCAGATGTAATCTCAATTCACACTGTATATAACTATTGAAATTATTAATTCAAACTACATTACAATGAATAATATTGTCTTGGCGAACGATCGAAATTGCTCCACTAAAGGTGTTAAGTTTTATATGGGACAATCTAATAATTAAAAGTTTAGGAAATATATTACAATTCTTGTCACTGACAAATAAACTGGAAATAATCTCTTTGCCCTCAAATTAATAGTCCCTTATCAAAGAGAGGAAATTTATTAATTAAAATGCATAACTATTTTAAAAACAAATAACTTTATTTATTTTTATATGATTATTTACATATGACCTTTCTACCGAACATTTTGGAAAACTGGACAAATCTCTAAATTCATCACCTCCAGAGCGTCCAGAATAACAGCTATAAGTTCTCCATTAGACAAGAGATCTTTGCTCTTCTAGATTCGAACATTGTTACTAATTCTTCGTGACGAATAGCTCACTATAACTTTTTGCAACAAAAAATTATAATCGGTTATATTAGAAAACTCAGTGTTTTTTTTATTAAATAACGTTAATTATCTTTATTATATAGATATAGTTCATAAATAGTAACATAAATTAAAATAATCATAATAAGCTAAATCTACTTTATATTATCTATTAGACATAACAGCTGGACATTACAGGGTTGAGCTTCTCTTTTCAGTGAATCTACAAAATGCTACACAGTCGGATGGATGTTGGCTCTGTCAATAAAATATTATAAACTCTGTGGGACATGTGGGTTGATGGTGTTTCAATTGAATTTAAATGCGGTGTTCTGAACCAACTAATAATGGTATACAGCACACAACTGGAAGCACTCCAAATCCCCATTCAAATTCTGCTCTCTCTGGGCCAATTTGTCGCTCGCAATTTGGCCACGATTAGCATTTAATTTGGACAGCAGCAGCAGTGGTGTGTCATGACTCGTTTTAAATAGATAAATATAACTATTGCAAGTACCAAAGGTGGGATTTTGAACCACGCCAAATCATTGTTTGTTTTTTAAACCAATGCAATAGTCGGATTGTGGTATGTTTTATTTAAATTATACCGCAATATTCATAATATTTTAAACATTTATCTTTACTGCAAGCTTTAGGTAATTGTTGAAAAGATCATGGTTATTTCATATTACGGAATTGATGGTTTTTTCAAATTTGTTGTAAGTTATTCAAATTCAATTTGTCCTCAAAGCTTAACCATCTTAATATAAGTCTACTCCATAAACGGAAATTCTGTCAATGTCAAAAACTCATTGACAAATTATATCAAATTGACATTTACAAAATATTCAAACTTAAAATTGGTTTAAAAAGTTATTATGAAGAAAAAGTGGATTATTAAAAATCACTATAGAAAAATATCTTTCAAATTTACCTGCTCTTCAAAACAAAATATTTCCCACCACATTCCAGTACGGAACATGGGATAGTCTCAACCATTTGGTGTTAAACTTTTCCTGTCTATTTGTTCTTCAGTGAATTGACTACTAAAATTAAAAGCACCTAGACAAGTTGTAAACGGATCCAGTCAATCCGGCCATTTTATTTGCTTTTTTGCGCTATTATTTATAATTACCTGCCTTCAAAATTAATTCTCAGGTTTCTAATGTAACAATAAGTGTACCCTTCCAAACATCTTAAGTTCGACATTAAAATCACAGTCAAAACAAATAATAGTGGATTTCAATACAAGTGGTGAAGTAGAGGTCATTACATCACGAATTTACATTGTATTTTGACGAGAGCAGCCAGTAAAAATAGGTAAATGAGTGCTGTAATAACCTATTTCACATGTGTATTGAACGCTATTTTGTGTAAATACTATTATAAATAATAATAAGTAATAACTATAAATATTTTGAAAAATACCAGTTAATCGACAATTACTAATAAAAACGTACGCAACGGTTTTTTTTAAATTGTGGAACAAGTAAGACACAATCTAATCAAACTAGAGGGAGAACCAACACTTAAAAAATCTGAATTGATTGGAGGGAGTTTATTGAAAAATTGTAGAGATTGGTTTAATTAATATATATTTATACAATAAATATCCATTTTTTAAAGTAACAATTAGATACTGTAATATATTCACTAAAGCAACAAAATTAAATTTGAATTAAAATTTTCGCTGAATAAAAATAAGATTTTCTTTCACACAATTTAGAAAGAAAGCAAACATTTACACAAAAATCAATATGATCATTTTTTGGCAAACATTTTTTTTTATTTACAAAAGGCATATAAATAAATGCTTCTATTTTTAAAAATAGTAGTTTTAAAAATGTCTTTGATATAATATTCAAAGTCAAATACTATGTATTGTCCTACGTAGTACTGAGATTGACGGACATTCTTTTCTCATTTAAGCTTAAATTAATAGAATCTCTTTAATTTATCATTATACAAAATAAGAAAATTTTGATAATAATATCTTGTTATTAAGATTATATTTTCTTTGAACCTAATTCCAGGCAACCTTTTGATCAAATTAGGTGACAATATCTTTGATATTATAAACTCATAAACAGTTTATTAAAGATTCCGAAGAATTTTCTAATAAGTGCTGTACTAAATTTAGTATATAATAGACCGATTCTGGGAAAGTGTAAGGTAAGCTCTCTTCGTATTATTCAACGAATAATATAAATTATTATAGCCATGATACCGTTGCCACAGAATCAGCTTTGTTTAACTTTAAGTAAATTTATTGTACCTCAAAATTTAATTAATTTTTTTGGAATTTCCATTTCAAAACGTATATATGTATATATGTAGTTCACAGAATCTAAAGAATTAATTTTTGACAACAAATTTCAATAAAAATACATCTGTTTAATATTGTTCCGCTTAATATGACCAATTTCAAAGTGAAGTTTGGTTTAGATGTAAAAGGTATTACAAAATTGTCGGATAGATGAGTAATGACACGCTTATACTGACAATCCGATAAGTTTGGCCGTTCTTAGAGAAATTGATATCGTTTTTTAGAAATTGTGTCTGGTTATATTGACTGGAAACGAGAAGGGGTCAAATTCACTCTCATTATATTTTATGAATGATCTTATCACTCACTGACAGTAATCAATAGTAAAATGTCTTGAATTTTTGTTAGTGATTTGTTTATTTCTATATATTAAAATGAATTAAACAACGTCTAGTTAGTATGACCAATTTTCAACTTTCCTTCGATTTCAATATAACCGGGTTTTAAGTTATCAAGGCGCTAATGACACACCTAAGCTTTACAATAAAATAAATTAGAACAAAAACCGATATTTTTAAAGCAAATAAATTTTTATGTTGTTGTAAACATTTCCACATTGGCGGCTGTTTCTTCTGGATAATTTCACGATTTAGAAATACCAATTGTGTATAGAGTAATTGCATCTTACCGTTCATGTGGAAACAAAGAAAAGATATAGATGGTTAAACTCAAGATTTTATTGTCTAATTCATTTGAGCTTCGTAATGTTTCACTTTATGGCACTCAGTGAGAATTTTGATATTTTATTTCATTAGTGAAAAAAATGTCATAAATCCAACAAATTTGTCTCAAAGTGATTGTGTTTCAAATTAATTAGCATTTCCTGTTTTAAAATTTTAATATTTACCGTTTCAACAACCATCTGCATATAATTTGGAAATTTTTAGGACATTACGTAGATTATCAGAAATAAATCTGTTTAACTGTAATGTAAGTTAATTATAGTAATAGCCTTATATAATATATTGCTTTAAATGAAATTTCTTTTATATAAATTAAAGCAAACAAATGTTCCATGTCACAATAAAACATGCACTTGCTTTATTAGTTTGAATTTCAACCGATAATGGTAACTTTACAATTTAAGATTTCAATTGAAACGTTTGTGAAACATGTCAGTTTTTAAATTTTCCTTGTAAATAATGAAATTTAATGTGAAATTGTAAAAATTTCAGTGCTCATGAGTGGAGTGCGAAAATCTCGGGTGTAAATAAACTCGGAAACGATGAAACACTCGCCTTCGACTTGAATGTTTCACACTCGTTTAAAAACAGTTGACCCTTGTAGCACAAATAACAACTTTGATTATTATTATGATTTATTATGATTATGATTTTTATATGAAATTTCAAACTTGTGAAAAAAGTTTAAATGATTTCTGTTTTAAGAAATTGCTTACTTTTCTCTTTAAAAAAATTTGTTCAATTATTTTAATAAAACCCACATCAAAAGAAACCTATTATTGAAAACTAGTAGAAATTTTAACTTTATATGAAAATTAAATTAAATTTTATTTGCAAAATTATAAACAAAATATGAGTATTGTTAAAGAAACGTCTTTATTGAAATTATTTTAAAAAATAGTTCAAATACTATAGAACCTTTTAAAAAAATCAATAGCAATTTATTTTATTGATATTTTGAAATGACAATTATTTGTTTAATTTCAACACTATTTACGATTTCCTTCATTGAGTCTATACTTTATAATGCTGACTGCAAACTTTTAAATCCATCTATACATCGTTAATAAAAATTAATCAATACATTGTTATATTGTAAACCAGTAAATCCCAATGTTGATTCTCAAGCTTTAATCCATTCTACAGCAATTTCAGATTACCTCTGGTCTTAATCCAGATAAATAAACAGAATCAACATTTGCGATGCATGGATTGATAAAGTGCATCTATTGGTCCAATGTCAATATTTAATCTGTCAACTGACAATAGAACAGAGACGTTGCGCTTTAACGATTCAGCCCACGTTCTTTGCACACTTGTCCGATAGTTCGAAAACGTCGCTTTGGGGCTCTCCCCGGCTCTCCGTCTACACAATACACACTGTATTTCTAACACCAAAAGGCATCCAGAGTCAGTCACTCTCTTCGGTCATATGTGTATGGCTGGTGTGTGGCTTGAAGCCGAACGATTAGTGGCATTACCTTATTGAAGATATTTTTAGAAATGGTTTAATGAAAAATCCGCCGTTCAATCGCAGCAAGATGCGGAAAATGAAGCTGTCTTCAAAGAGAATTTGCTTTTCTCTTCACAAAATCACTGTCACTTTTTGAAACTTTGGATTACTGAATAAGATGATATCACCAAATTAGCAGCCCACACAAATTCCACAATTGCGAATCACCATAGAAAACAGCTCAAAAACACTCCCGGTATCAAGTAATTTTCGTTTCGCGATTTTTTAAAAGTTCTGCAACCACTCGAGAGATCGTTTTTTGTTTTTTTTATGTAATACAATTATTTAGTAATATGCTGCGAAAATTCAATATGAATCAATTGCGCGATTAGTGTTCGAAAAACGGAAATCTTTTCAGTCTCAGAAGAGGGCTCTGAGAGGCGGTCGTTGGACGAACGATGTCGTCAATTCGGAGTTGAGTCGTTGCTGATACTAAATAAATAGACTATTAGTCAATTGGCTAGTGCCGCCGCTGTAGCTGATGATGCCAGAGAGGAGCTCAGAGTCTCGCACCGTACGAGTCTCTCCCCAAAGCTCAGAACTGAATCATTACATTTTGTTGCCAATAAATCGACGGCGGCGGCGACTTAAAAAAACAAACACTCTTGCACCGAATAGTGCGTTTGTTCAATTCAAATTCGAACCAAACCCGGCGACGTCATTCATTCAGTCTTTCTCGCCTACGATTCAGAGCCAGACAATGATACCAATTTATATGCAAGCCAAACTCATTTCATTGAACAAATATTTGGCTGTGAATGATTAAATCCCAATATTGATCAGTAATACAGGCAGTGCAACAATACCGTGGAATAAAACCACTAATTAGAATAATTAATTATTATTACCGAAAGTAAAAGCTCAATTTCATCTATAAAATTCAATTGCTTTTAGTTTGTGATTTTTGATAATCAAAATGTATTAACGAACTTATTTGAAACACATGATCTTTCAAGTCCCATATTGTCTAGTGGTTAGGATACCTGGCTCTCACCCAGGAGGCCCGGGTTCGATTCCCGGTATGGGAATTTTTTTTTGCAAAACAAAACAATTATTTTGAAGCCAATTTCTTCTCTCAAAGTCATTTTTATAGCACAAGAAAAAGAATTCTTCAAAAAAGCACTATTGATTTTTTTTTAATTTTAAAGTTTGACTTTCGTAAAAAAAAATCACCGAATTAGCAAATTTATATGAAAGTTCTTTTGGTAATGGAGTTTTTATTCAGCAAAATATAAAAAAGAACTGTCGTGTTTAATAATGTCTTCTCTAATCGGCCTTGTTGTATAACCAATTAGAAATTAGCGATTACTTAAAACTTAAAGTAATTTTATCTTAATGCTTAAATTGAAATTAATCAAACAGTATAAAACATTAGCAAATATAATTTATTTTCTAAATATATTATAAATATTAAATTTGATTTCCAAGAAATTCAAATAAAAGTCAATTTTGAATTTTGTGGAAAATTAGCTTAAATGGAATTGGTGGAAATTTTAAATCGCATAATAAGTCAATTATTTCATGTCGTTAGGTTTTCGGGGCACTGATTGTGGGAATTTTATTTCACATTCTTTTCAAAAAATAATATCCATATATTATTATTATTTTACGTTTATAAAGTCTATAAAAAACCCCTAAAAAATTGTTCCATAACCTGCTAAGATATAGTTGTCTGTTATTTAATTATAATAACTTTACATTGTTACGGCTACGAAACGTGGAGACTCTCAAAGGCGGATGAAAACCGGTTACGCCGCATATTCGGATGGGTATCTGGAGACAACGATACAACTAAGAACTGTTTCAATTGTACAGCAACACACCTATCGTCGTCTTCATAAAGTCGAAAAGGCTGGAATGGGCAAGGTAGGTGGCCAGGATACCCCAGAAATGGACAGTAAAAAGAGTTTTATAAGCGGCGCTCACAGGGGAAAGAAAAATATATATATTGAAATAAATAGATCATCAGTTATCACAACAGTGATTTATTGCAAAACGTAAATCAACTAAACAAGTAAAAAACTTTATATTATATTGACAAAGTAGTATTCCGTTTATCAATTCATAGTCAATTAAAAAAAACTTCCTTAACAATTGAAGAAGTTATAAAAAAAACTATATTGAATGGCATTCAATTCCATTTAAATAATAGCTGAAAATGGATGTTGGCATTTCAGTATTGTGCAAATGTTATTAAAGATCAAGTTTCAACTCCGCAAAGGTTTCCTGTTTGATTTCCTAGAAGAACCACTCCACCAGGACAAAAAATCTAAT
The DNA here is from genome assembly GCA_001014945.1 of Clogmia albipunctata. Classification (NCBI taxonomy): domain Eukaryota; kingdom Metazoa; phylum Arthropoda; class Insecta; order Diptera; family Psychodidae; genus Clogmia; species Clogmia albipunctata. The sequence continues at coordinate 17,970 of JXOV01003669.1, forward strand.
AAAAGATGCAATCTTCCCAGAAATACAATTCCACAAAGCATTATTACTTACTTGATTCCATCTAAATATGATTCCTGCCTATGACGTCTTTAAATAAAGTATTTAAAATTGGACATAGACTAGACATCCTCCTCGAGGTCGTGGGATCAAATCCCAGGCGGATATTTTTCTAGAGGGAAAAAGTTTCCATTTGTGCATATCAATAACATTGCGAAATAATATTCATAGCGAATTATAAAATAAGTAATGGCGCAAACAAATAAATGAAATGGGCGGATTGACTGGATCCGTTTACAACCGGTCTAGGTGGTATTAATTGACTACTAATACATTGAAAAACAAACCGTCACGTAAAATCTAACACCCGATAGTTGAGGTTGAGACAACCCCTAGTTTCGGACTGGAATGTCGTGGGAATAGTTTATTTTTATATTTCAAATTATTTGAATGAAAATCAAAATCCATACAAATACCAAATTTAAGTAACATTTAAATACATAATCGTTGAAAAAGGCAAGTAATAAAATGGACAATAAACCAAATCGAACATTAAAACTTGTTCATACTTTTAATTTTAAATCCACTCCAATTATTCGAATAAAACGAATATGAATAATGGTTTTTAAACTTTAAGAAAACATTTATCAAATTGTTTTTAAATAAATGGAATATGCAATATAATTTGACTCTCATCTTGTTCTATAACAGATTAGTATCACAACAGTCATTTTACCTATTAAATAAGAATTATAATAAGATCATATGTTTGTCTCTAATTATTTTCTATTATTAATATAGAAATCTGAAAGAGAGACCACTAAAACAATATTCCATTTGTGTAATCAAAATCCAAATTATTTATTTCAATTCTAATATGTAGTTATTTAACAATAATATTTTTTATTTCAATTTTGGAATGATGTTTTCAACAACAGTTGGAAAACACCTAATTTTATTAAATTTATTTTTATTTAAACCATTAGCATAGACACATTTTTTTTAAAGTTTAAAAAAATAGGTAGACTTTATTTGACAATGTATTTTTTCCTTTTTTAAGCACTATTTCATGAATTCATAGAACCATGGATTAGCAAAACATACTGAATACCCAAAAATTTGAAAGAACTGCGCATCTGCAATTGTACATTCCATAATTATTTAAAATTACACCAGAAAACTATATTATGGTTGATAGATTTAATAATCTATCGAGACACGACAATAATACGAATTTGAGAGTTTTTTAAGAGAAAATGTGCCTGAAATGCTGCAACTTTGATTTGTCAAGATTTGGACGCCGATGAGTTTTAATTATCTCGTGGTTTTGTAGGACAGCAAAGTTGTTTTCGTTTGAATTACCAAAGGCATAAAATATATTGATAGAGTTGTGGAAAACCCATTATATCTTTCAATTATAGAGAAATTCGAATTATTACAGGTTGGAGTTATGGAAAGGCGAATGTATTCATTTTAATATAAGGAAGATATGTATAGAGTGAAAGATACATATAATACAAATAGATACAAATGAATATTTTGTCATTTTTCACAAATTATTATCAAAATTAAAATCAATCATATACAAGAATGAGAGTGAATTTCCTCTCTTTTCGTTTCCAGATAATCTAACCAAACGCAATTTCTTAAAAGCCGGTATTAATTTCTCAAAAAACGGTCATACTAATCTGATAGTCATTATATGCGAAATCATATTTAACGGATTTCGGTTATAAAGAAATCGATTCATTTATTTTCATATATGCTGAATATTCATACTTCTGTCAGAAATTTTCTACGCATATTTCCATAAACTTTTTGATTTTTTCAATGATGTAGATATATTATATTATTTCTAAGAATAAATATTTTTGATTAAATTTTTTGTATTCATTCAGAAACGTGCCTCCGTTTTGATTCCAAAATTATTTGAGGTAATTTTTTTTAAATAAAAAAATTTCTTTTTACAAAGCCTTATAAAAAGTACAAATTAAGTAATAAACGTAATTAGAAGCCCACACTTTTTCTTATGAATGAAAAATTCTGAGAATGGAATTAAATTATTAAGCAGAAAAATTCCATTTGGTTGAATTTTATTTTTGGTTAACAAAACGGAAGTAATCCTAATTGGGAAGGTTTATCATTTATCCTAAATTATTAACATTAATCTCTGGAGCACGTGTCCACAAATTCCCGTTATTTGTTCCCCAGAATAGATTTTTCCGATTCAATATTTGCATTGACTATCATTTGGCTTTGATCAATATTCGGTAAATCTGATGTCACATGGGATATAGTAAAGAGATTCCAGGAAAAATCACCCACTTTCCCCGACATGTGTCTTTGATTCCAATTTTATATGTGGGGACAAAATTCCAGCAACTCGACTGAAGTTTATGGAAACATTAATATTACTCACGATTTGATTAGATTCATACTTGAAAGTCCATAAAAGCCAAATAAAATTTGGGTTATTACATTTTGCATTGCCATTAAGTGCGTCATCAACTTTAAATGAGTTACTTTTGTGACGTCAGGAGCTTTTTGCTTTTGAACGATTCGCTTTTGGTCCAAGTTTAGAAGGAGACACTTTTCGCTTTAATATGGATTTCAAATTGAAAAGCTTAAGTGATTTTCATGAATTGTGGCCTAGCAACGCATTTTATCCCTTTAAAATTTTAAACAAAGTGACACATCGCCATAGAGACCTCACAATGACGCCACAGCCGATTTTAAATCCCTTTGATCCAGGCAATAAACTCTTCATATTTATCCTCGAGTGAGGCACTGAGTGCCGTTTTAAATTTCTATAGAAGCACGCACCCCTTAGCTTATTTTTACACATTGTTCTGTGTAATGAATAACAATAGTTTATTGTTTTTGAAGTTAAATTATAATAAATAATAAAATAAATTTTATAATAAATTATAAAAATACAAATTTAGATATGGAATTTTTATAAGCGTGAATATTTAAATTATGAATAACATCGGTCTGTAAACTTAGGACTTTTTTCAAGAGAAACTTGTTGTAAGGTTTTAAAGAATTTTTTTATTCTAAAATTTTTTTTTTATTTCAATTTCTATTTAATATTATATTATGTATATGCTAAATTAAAAAGAAGTAATCCTTTATCCTTTGTCTTAAAAATATGGAGTTTCTCCCAAGTTTACCCAAAATCCATACTGATTTAAAAAAAAAATTGAACATAAAATCAGCAATGTAAAAAAATTTGTAGTTCAACATTAATGTCCCCAGATAATAGAAAGGGATATTTTCGAAACGATTTCTATTCTCAGAAGGCAAACAATCACCGTTGTTCTGCTTGAGACAGTTATAAAAAGTGATAAAACGAAATATTCTAAAAATACAACATATCAATTGCTTTTCATTGATAAAAGGATCGCTTTGAAATCTCAAGTGACAAAATACGTATCTCAATTGTACCTTTATTTGACTTGAATGTTTTCATAGGATTTTATTGAAACCGTGTTTGGTAAAAGGAAATTGACTCTTTTATCTGCAAATAGAGACTTATTAAAATTGTGACTGTAATGTAAGATATGTATTTGATAAATGTAATATGTGAATTTATTTATTATTTAACCAGGAGACTTTATTGAAATATATATTATTATTGTTATATATACCCTATCGCCAAGCTGCGAGATTAGACTTGTGCATTTACAGCCGTTAACATTTAATCAAAGTCCATTCGAAATCATGGTCAGTGAAGTGTCATCGGTGCATTCAATGCGTTATCTTCATCGCTATTGTCTTCTTTTCCATCAAATCAATCTTTATCTTCGAGGGAAAATAACCGCTTTTTGTTATCATTTTTAGATTGGACAAATCTTATAGCTGATTGTAATAGATTTCTTATTCAGTTAGTTTTAAGTTAGTTCGTTCTCAGATTTCAAACCAGTTAGTTCGTATTGTACAGTTAAACAATCAAGACCGAAATTTATATTTGTATGAAAATAGTCTTCAATATTTATAATGTGATATTTGAAAACAAAGACTTCTCTTTTCCTATGAAATGATTCTTCTTCCATATTTGTCTCGAGAGTTGGTAGCTCTAATGTGGATCTCTTCATAGAAATTACAATCCAAGTTTGGGTTATTACAAAATATTTTTTAATATTGAAAGTCAAAGCAAATTTCTCTTTTGAAAACACTATAAAATATAAATAATACAAATTTTATTTGAAATTCCTTAAAATACAGGACGAGTCAGAATAATTACATACTTTAAAGAATTCTTTAAATCAATATTGTTTTTTTCTTTATTATTAAAGTGTCACCCCCGTAAAAGAAATCCAACAAATTTATATAAATATTCGTTGTGTATGATTTAACTGTATTTGTGGTTGATTTCACAACAAAACGAATTATTTAAATCTAAATATAACGATTTCTAAATTCGATTTCTTTTTCAAACATAACACCACAGACTATTTCAATTTAAATCTAACGTATTACTTGAAAGATAAACGTGATATTTCCTAAATGAGAAAGAGAAATAAGATATAGCTTTCTTCATCTTCCCATAAAATAAAAACAAAGAAATATAATGTAAGGGAGACAACAAATTTTTTATTTGATTTTAAGAAAATAAATTTTGTTTTTAAATTTTTGTGTTAATTTGTTTTAAAATACTTAAGATTTTATATAAAACACGGTCGATAAGCATTATTAAACACTCGGGCCTTCTTTAAGGCATTCACTACGCCCGTGGTTTTAAACAGCCCTTTTGTTTAATATTGTCTTATCATATCGACTTTAATGTAGTGTTAAATAACTATTAAAATACCATAGTTTGACATGATATATAGAGCTGTTTATTGGCTTCGGCACCTAATAGCCTAAAACCCAATATGTAAGAAAATATAATCAGTAAATTTGACTTTATTAGCAGTTCTATTACGTCACTATCCAAAGATAAACAATAAGCACAGTATATTTGATAGTTTTGATAGATTTTTTTGAATATTATATTATTTTCTCTTTTTAAATAGAAATATAGGCTATTTTATTTATTTTGCAAATCTGTTAACTATTTCAAAAATGACATGTATGTACTCTATATCTATAATAATTTAATAAATTGTTAAATATTCAAATTATTTAAGCAACAATTAATCAGTACTGTATTCAAAATACGTTCAGCACAATATTTTCAGAATTGCACAAGAAGTAATTCTATGGCAAAGGCGTTGTATTTGAATTATATTTAATCCATTAAACGGAACCCATTCAAAGTGTGAACAATTGAAAACTATTAAATTGGTAGGATTAAAATGTTGTTTGGGGTGAAATCAAAAGGACTTTGCATCCAAGAATTAATCTTCATAGTTTGGTCTGGGCTTGGCAACATTTCATTTGAACTAATTGTATTTGGTTTGAAAGACGACCTCATGAATAGAGATCAAAGTTCATCCATACAATTTGTTTCAAAGTCAGTCCGGATTGATTGGGATTCAAAATGTTTACAAAACATTAAAGACACTCTTGAATAATAATAATCTGCAAAATCATCCCTGTGATTATGAGCAATTGTGGCCAGAACAAAAGTTTTGTGGATTATTTTCGGATTCGCCTTTTTTTCGTCCAACGTCTTAATTTTCGTGACGCACATATGGTATCTATCGACGTAATTTATTGCCAAAAAGTTTTCTTCTTCGCCAAAAACTTTTTCAATTGTTGGAACTTTCCTACTTATCATGTCAATATACTCACATTGCTGTCAATGTGCGAATTCAAGAACAGAGTCGGTGCTCGAATATTGATAAAAATTATCCTATGTAGTCTCAAGGGTCTCGTAATTCACTAGCAAGATTAAGTTATCTGCTTTAGAGATTTGCGAATCACGAGGTTTTTGTTCTGAAATTAAAAGGTCAAATAATCAAATCATATTTTAATTAAAGAAAGTTTATAAAGAGAGGAATAATTTTTAATTAACATTATGATGATAAACTTAATTAAATTCATATTAATCATGAAATAACCAACGAGTAAATTATACTGATGACCTTTAAATTTATCAAAAGAATAATTAAAAAATAATTATAATTAAAACAATAAAAGTACAAATTTTAATTAGTTTTTCCTTTAAATGGAGATGATTATTTTAAAATATTAATAATTTTAAAATTTTATGTTAAATTTTGAATCTCCTAATTAATTAATTATTACTATGAATTTTGTAAATTTTTTCAATGTATTTTTCTACGATAAATTTCAGACGAAATTTTTTTAAAAAATGAAAAAAAATATTTCACAGGGAATAATTTTAAATTTATTTAAAGTAATTTCTTTCATTAATCAATTTTTAGATATTTTAAAATATGATGAATAATAAATAATAAAAAAAACCGGCGCCACCTCGAAGGACGCCCATGTCAGTATCATTCAAATTGCCCGGGCTCCATATTAAAACGAACGGCTTGAACTTTTTACAGTCCGTCCTCATTTTATTGTGACTGAAAATTTCATAGTCTAATCAATAAAAATCAATAAAAGTAACCGATGTTATTCATTCACAAACTTGACGATTTTTAAACATTTGATTACAACAAAATATCGTCTTAGAAAGTTTTTTGATTTTCATATTCAAATTTTATCATTAAAAAACTATTGAACCGGAAGAAGTTTTCTAAATAAAATAATGACAACCATCACATTTTAGTGAACATTCTTTAAACTTGGATATCAACAAAAAATGTATTTAAGACCATTGTTATCTGTGTCAAGTAAAATATATAATATTAGAATTCCAGTACATTTCCATTACTTCCAGCCAAATGTTTGCCTTCTCTTTTTCATGGTTTAGCACTAAAATTTATTTTGATTTAGTTTAGGGTATTTAATGTTTTAAATAACTTAAAAACATTAAGTGGCTCCCACTCCGATTAGAAAATTTAATTTTTATTACGAAACGCCATTACTTATTCAACAACAATCGGTGTCTTTTTTAGAATTCAATACATATTTTTTGGCAATATTTTTAAAAATTTAATGAAAACTGTATGCGCGATGGATTAATTGAAAAGCGGTAAGGAATTATTTGGATCAGGTGTACGAGATAACCACCAAATTATTTAAAGCAGCTCATAATTCTGGTCTTCATACATGATTGTCCAGAGAAACAGAGAATATTGAGAGTTAAGGTATTTCTTCAATTTATTTAATTTCAAATAATAACTTTGGTACATAAAATTTAAAGTTTATAAATTTCGAAAGGTAATTAATAATTTGTTAAATAAAATTAAAAAATTGATTACAATTTTTAAAAGAAAAGACTAATAATAGTTTAAACCCCCACTATTTAAAAAAACATTAAATAAAATTATACCTTCATTAGCTATTATTATGTTTGTCTCGCTCCCACTGTTGTTGTAATTAGTTATTATTGAAAAGTGTTGTAAATATTTAATTCACTCTCGATTAAACCGTCAAAGGAATAAGAACTGAATTTGTGAATAAAAGTAATTGAACAGTGAAAATAATCTTTCTCATTCTCTTCGCTCCCATACGACAGCTATCATATTATTCCCATATTATCATTCAAAATTTAGGATTTATTTCGAACTGTCTAACTATCCTCATCAATAGATTGTATAAATAATGCTCTTTAGTGGAGAAATGCGTTTAGGACGCTGACCAATGAGGCTTATGCTTTTTTCAGTTTTTTATCATTATCGTAAAACTGATTCCAGTATTTGAAAATCTATTATAACGAAAAGTTGTAGTTTATTAAGAGTAATATTGTGTGTAAATTTGAAGTTCTTCTGACATCTCATTCCAGACATATCAAGGAATCTGTGGTGCGTTTATAGCCTTAATTCACGCTAAATTTTGAACTTTGGGCTGTTTTACTTTTAATACATAAACTAGTATCAATTCCTAATTGAAAAAATGAAATTACATTTGAGACGGTTAAACATCATTTTAAAAACATATTAAACGTAATCGCGATCAGAAACAAAAGTGTAACTTTTGTGTTAAAAATTCCTTATTATATTTTAAATAAAATTGATTTGTACATTATTAATTTCTAACGTGTATTTTAAATTAGTGATGTGAAGAGAAAAAATTTCAAAGTTGAAAAAAGTGGTGCGTTACATAACATGTAACTAAAGGCTATTTTATACAAAAACATGATTTTTATATAAAATAATTTATAACCAAAATATAAAAATTATTTCCAATAACAAACTGTACATTATTAGCACAGTCTTGCTCATTTGTCAACACGACAGAAAAGTATGGAAAATCACAATTACAATGTTAATGAACCAAAATACGGCAGAGAATTCCATTCGAATGCCTCTCGTATACGTACGTTCCTAAATTGATTAGTATAATCACATTTTGCTGAAATTGTCGTAGCGAGAAATGCCAAAAGGAATGATAATGAAACTTATCGGCCTCGGTGTGATTCCAGAATGTTATTATGGCAGAGTGAAGAAGGAGACACATTATTCAGAATATTATTATTATTAGTTGGGACTAACAAGATGAAAAGGAATTTAATTTACGCCAGTCAGGGTAAACACAATACTTATTTAAATGTTGATAAGAAACGAGAAATCTGGTCTGCGAAACAGTAGCCAAAAGAAGAGAACAGCAAAAGTTCTTCAGCAGAAAACTTTATGCATCCATCACGGAGCTTCTGCTTTTTGTCTTAATTCAGCTTAATGAATATAATACTTAGAGACGCCCTTGGAATATAAATCCTGATCAAAATTATTCCCTTTTGGCGTCCATTATTACGCTCTTTAAGGGTACTAAAGTAGTAAAATTCGATTGATGCTGTGTTTTTATCAAATGACAACTGAAAACGTTTTCTAACAAATATTTATTTTTGAAATAAAAAGCTGTTGATCCCAAAAGTATTAAAGAAGATTAAAACCAACAATGAAATCAAAGTCAATGCCAATTATAGCTGAATAATAGAGATTATTTTGAATTCAAGCAAAATTTCGGATTTTATTGAATATCCTTTTTGACCATTTTAGTTTAGGCTTTTAGTGTCGCCTCTCTATTTAAATTGAATATCGTTTAAAATTCATTAAAGTTCTTTTATTAAAAAAAACAATCCGAATGGGAATGGTTAACACACTTAACTGTTTCCTTATGGGATCGAATCCTGAACGAGTCTTTTTTGCCGAAAAATATTTCAAGAGATTTTTAAATTAATAGTGCTAAACCGTCTCGAAAAACAAGATCGTAAAAATAATGGAATTTTGCTGAAAATCAAATTAGGTTTGTATACGAAACCAATGCAAATAAATGGTTTAAAATTAAAATTTTGGTTAAACTCAAATTTTAAGAAGGTTCACTATAAAATCTGATAACTGCCATTATTTTATTGATGATGCATCTTCCGAATCCTATGTGCACAGTAATTTAAAGACAAAAATTGCATTTCAATTTAATTCACACCCCAGTCTTGAGTTTAAAAATTTGCCACTAGTAGGCGAACGTGTCGATTTGGAAAGTTCCAGTAACAATACATTTAAAACGAAAAAAGGTCAGAGAGACAGTCAAACACCGTAAACACAGTCAGCTTTTGTATGAAATTACCATGTTGTGCTTCTGGGTGGCGCAGGTTTAATGGCGCCAAAATAGAAATAAAATCGACGGAATCCATTGAAATCCTGCTTTTAAAATATTAGAGAAATGAAATATATACTCCCAATATTTATGTATTTTAATTCCTAAAATCAATATATAAAGAGATAAGTGTGAGTTTTCATTTTAAATTTTTTGATCAAATAAGAACTGAAGCTTTAAAAAAAATTTAGTTGATTTTTTCAAGAATAATTTTGTGTAAAAGTTAGTTTTTTATTTGGGAAACGAATATGAAATATCTAGTCGATGACGCAATTGCTGTCGATTTTGAAATCAAACCCTCTATTTTAATCGGAGAAAGATATTTTTTGTATTTCTTTTCATAGTGTTTTAAATAAAAAAAAGGTTTGAAAAATGTTTTTAAATTTGGTTTTGAGGGATTGTATTTAAATTTTGAATTTACAATTTCAGCCAATTAATCACCAAGATAAACAAATTTTAATATTGATTTTTTTTATTATTTCAAATCAATATCATTTCAAGATTAAAAAATTATATTTTATGTTAAAAAAATTAAAAATATTAAACTTTTGATATTTTCTCAATATAAACGAAATTAGCTACTACTGATTGTCTAATTGTTATTTATATTAGCAGTAAAAATAGAAATTAAAATATACATAAAAGTAAATTAAAATGTAAAATTGTCCAAAAAATATTTAGAGTTTTATTTTGAAGATTTAATTCAAATTCGATTTCAAATTGAAGTTGAAACGAGAAAGTATTTAAATTTACAACATGTAACTACATGTGTTTATATTTATTTTAATTAGTGAAGTCATCAGATGATTACATTTTATTGGGAAGGTAAACATCCATTGAACTAATTTGTCCCTATCTAAATAAATATACAAATGTTAATCAAATTATTTTTTATAGAAAAATATAAATATATGATAAACTATTTACTATTTAATTAGAATTAGGAATATTTAAAATCTATTTAATTAATAAATTTTTTATTAAATTCGTTTAAATTTAAAACATGTTTGCACCTGTTTTCTTGGAAATCCCAAAAATAAAGATATATTGGGTGTATCGAGAAAATCAATGAACTGTAAAGAGCGATACATGATTTGAAAACGACGCACTTGTTTTCAAAGGGACTTAAATATTTTACCGGAGTCGTTGCCGATAAATTTATAAGAACAGACTTCTGCTACGACCCACTTTATTGAAAATGTTTATTTCCAAACAAAGCGGTTTTCTGTAAACACACTCCATCCATGTACCTACGCTACAATCTTCACGAAAATTTACTGAAAAGAGAATTCTCATCTCAAAAGCTCTTCAGAAATAATGATTTGTTATTATAGCTATTGTATTTTATCGGGTTTCATTTCAAATATACGAGCATATCTTGTTAATTTCGTATCAATACGTCGAATTTATTTTTAAAGAAGGCAAAACAAGACTGTTATGCAGAGTTACCAGTTCCTAATTCTCTATTTTTAAATATTTTTTACTCCTTTTTATGAACTGTCTTTAATTCATAGCAATTAAATTAGAGCCTTTTGGTAAAAACAGTAAATATAATTACTTATATAAAGAGGGTGAGAACTAAAGGTCTTTATTATAATTATAGATTTGTTTGCCCGACATATGAGTGCAAAGATTATTCGAATTAGAAAAAAATACAGTAATCACAAAAAATAGCTATTTTTGCAATTCAATCACTTAATTTTCGGCAAATAATAAATGTAAATTTGGTACGACACATCAATTCAAAATTCATAACTATCTTTCTATAAAATGTATTTTGAAATAGAAATTCTAAGCTACATTTCTCTTCTTCTGCCTACAGCTCGGTGTGAGCCAACGCATGAAGACATATGCCTCGCCACAGGTCCCTATCTCGGGCAGCTATTCGGTACCCGCTAACTCCCATCACATGAAAGTCCTCCTCGACAGCATCCAACCAACGCCTTCGTGCTACCTTTACAATCCTTTAATTTATTACTGTTTGCCAAAATTATAAATTAGGGCTATACCATGAAGATGAAACGGCATCATTCTACTAAAATTATATTTTTACACGGCACAAATACTATTATACAAATCAATAGCCTTAATTTTGTTAAAACTTAAAATTAAAGATGGTTTATTTGAAAATCCGGAAACTGCCATCATTTTATTGAGGACACATTTTTCAATCATATTTTATTGACAAATATCTGCCTCTCAAATAGTCATGTAATGTCTAACACCCGATGGTATAGGTTGAAACTACCTTCAGTTCCGTAATGGAATGTAGTGGGAAAATAATTATTTTATAATTTTAAGGACAAAACCTCAATTTAAAATTTAAATGACCATTTAAGACGACATTTTGTTGCATTTTTATGTATACAAATTGTCAATTCTGTGAATGAAGCAAGTTGGTTGCTAAGATTGATTTTAAGTTGGACTATTAAATTTGTATGACATTTAAAGTCACAAACGCATTTAAAAAGAAGAAATGATGAAGTGAGTAGATTTGTACTAAATTTGGCCCTTCTACTGGTTTTGCAGAATTGTTATGAAAAAATATGCCCTAAATTAATTGTATTCATATTGAAATCGATATAATTACTTAATTATATTCCATGTACGATGGATTCAAAAATTGGTAAAAGTCAAATATGGTTACCCAAAAATTTAGTAATAAAAACTAAACTATTTCATTTTAAAATTATTTTGAACTTAATTTAGTTTCAGTTTTTTGTCTTTTGCGATCAATTTTGTTTAAAACGAAATTGGTAGAAGCTTTAACAATTAAAAAATGTATAAATAAATAATGTTTTTCGAAAATTTATGTATTTCAATAATGAAATGAAAAATATTTGTCCCCATAAACATTGGGCACTTCAAATACAGAACTGCAGAAAATCTTTTATTCTAATCAATCCTTTACCTAAAAAATCAAAAACTGCTTAACGGTTTTTAAATTATGAATGAAAATCACGTGGGTTAGAAACCGATTGAAATTGATACAAGAAAAAGCTATGAATGAACAAGTTCATGCTGAGATATAAACTGAATTTTGTGGAGACGACTTTATTTTAAATAAATATTGACATTTACCAACGCAATACTTTCTAGAAATCGTACAATCAACTACGTAAAATAGAGACTTCTATTATTATTTGTTTATATTTCCATAATCTTATTTTAAGAAATAATAACATGTTCTTTCCTTAGTTTTTTTTTAAGAATCCATCATTATTTACCATAATGACACGTTCTTTGGCAGACATCAATTTGGGATTATGTATGAAAAACATTATTTACTTAACCTTTTTACATTAAGTAATTGATTTTTCCTCATACATATACTACAGGAAATGTAACATCGAACTTTAGTTACTGTTAGTAATGCAAGCCACGTAATCAATTGCCCAGAAAATTGGCAAATAAATCGTCAATTTATTATTTATTTCGCCCATGAGAATTGTGCTTAAAATGATTTAATGACATTTTACGACTAAAAGTCATTTCTTATTCGATTCAAGCAGCAAAGATTATCGCCTCTGATAATACTACTTTAGGATTTATGACCTCTTCGTGACCAGTGATTTAGTTACTTTATTAAATTTATTTTAAAACATTCAATATATCAAAGACGAAATGACTTAAATGAATTAACTTATATGTTATTTAAAAAAATAAATCGTTGTTTCAAAGGACAATCAAATCCATTAAATTAGTAAACCATAGAAACCCCACAAAATACCTGTCGCGGAGCAAAACGAACAAGTGTTGCTAGTTGACGAAACGTTAGGCAAGCAAAACATAATTTTTTTGCACTTTCCTTAAAAACGTAATATTCTAAATTTTAACTAATGCGAAAATGCCATGCATTATGAAACTCGAATCGATATCGAAAAGCTACGATACGAAAGTGCAAAAAAACATTGTTCTGCCCTAACGGTTTTATTGTTATTAAAAATTTCAATTAGGTCATTATTTTACTATGTCGATAATATAATCATCCTTTGAAGTCACGAGCGTATCAAGTGTTTTAATAATACGTTTCGACCGTGTTTTATACAAAATTTAATCCAGTTTTAAATAAATTAACACAACAATTAGCAAAAATCGATTTATTAGAATTTAATAGTTATTTTTCTGTTCCTGTTTCGTTTCCGTATTACATGAGATGTTGGAGAAGACTATAGTGCTAAACCGTGTCAAAAAACAAGATAAAGTTATAATGGAATTGTTTCCAGCACAATTGGAAGTATAGGAATTTTGCTTGAATGCAAATAATATCTTACACGAAACTAATACCAATGCAAATAAATTTTATTAATTAATATTAAAATTAAAATTTTAGTAATAATAATAATAATAATTAAATTTAAAGAAGGTTCTCTATAAAATCTGATAACTGCCATTATTTTATTGATGATGCATCTTCCGGATCCTATGTGCACAGTATTTTAAGTACAAAATTTAAATTTTTAATTTAATTCACTTGTCAAAGTGAGTTCAAAAATTTTCCACTAGATGGCGAACGTGTTAATTTGTTAATTTCCAGACACAATATATTTAAAACGAACAGTAGGTAAGGCATACAGTCAGCTTTTGTATGAAATTACCAAGCTGTGCTTCTAGCTGGCGCACGTTTTGTATCTTGAAAATAAAATCTCTGTCCAAGTAGATGTTTTTCATTTACATTGGTTGGAAAGATAAATTCAATTCGTGCATTTCAATAAAAACAGTCCATTTTTATTAATTTTAGTGTAAACCTATTCAATACGCAACCGACTTGTATATAAATTTATAGCAATTTGATAAACATAATTCACGAAACTGAGGTCACACTTTAATAATAAAGAAAATGGACTACTGCTTCAAAGAATTATTCAAAGCACTTGATCTGTAAAAACTATTTCGACTGAGGAAAAATAAGTACCGTAATATCGATTTTTTAAACATAATTCGATAAAAAAATATATTCATTTAACATTGTCTACTATTACCAAAAATTATTTCTTTGTTAATGAAAAAAGAGATAAATATTATTATTTTTACAGTTTCAGGATATTCAGAAACAAATTGTAATAAAATAAAAGTAAACAAACACATAAATTAAACATCATAAATCGCTTTTAACTTGAAATTGATTTTTATGATTGAACAATATTTACTTTTTGTCTTTCGTTAAAAGTAGAAAAAATTATTTGAAGATAATACAGATTAATTAAAATAATCTTTAAGACGATAAAAAGACAAAAAAAATGTTAGTCTATTTTAAATCAAATGTCATAAAAAGTTCAAATTTATTCAACACAAAACATTCAAAACTAATTAGCAAAATGAAAACCTAATTACTTCTAGATTTTGAACAACAGTTTTATATTAAGTAAAGTATATTTTTGTTCTAAAAATAAAATTTAAATAAAGCCCAAAATACATTATTATGATCTGTTTGATTAGGCTTTTACTTTGAGAAGACAAATGTCATTTATTGAATAGACTTCTAAAAGGTTTCGTTAAATTGTATATTTATTTATAAATCCCCATTTAGAAGTCTGTTTATTGCGTAAATAAGAAATATCCTTATATTACCTTGCATTCCTAGAATGGATTGTACGATTTTGCTATTCAATGTTTGTTAAATATCTGATCTGAAAGCATTAGCAAATTGATAGTGATGCTGGATGTGTAGTTTATTGTGAGCTAATATTAACATCGATGAATTCAATTCTATTTTGTAATATACTTTGTAAAGTAATCCCACGTATTCGTATCTCAATCAATTCAAATTATGAATGTGGATTTTTGTATTTATGAACAATTTTTCAATAAAGTTTATTCAATATACGAACTAGATACAGGTCAGTTCAGCGTTAAAATACACTTGATTATCCTAGATATTTCTCGAACCAGATGTCGCAGGATCTTCTAATTTGCACACAGTAATGCTCTCAACAAATAACAACCAAAAGCCATAAAAGACTTGCAATTACTTAAATCAGTTTCCCTAAATTGTGCAAAAGCAAAACACGGTCTTAAAACTGTATGAGGATTAATTTATTAAAAAGGGTAGTTAGCAATAGACACTCTGAATTACATAATAAAATCCCGATAGTTTTGATCATATAATTATACGAGTAAACCGGCATTGAAAGTCTTGATTTTTAAAACTGAAAAAATATTATAAAATTTTGAAATCACATTAAAGATATAGTTACATATCCGAGATGTCTACGATTGTCTAATTGCCCCAATTTCATAATTAGGATCATCGTAAACAGCAACGAGGAACAATTATTAGCCTTTCGATAATTAGACGATATCATTCTATTGACCTTTAGATCAACCACCGACCATACAAGAGCCTTCCCATTGGTGGCAAGTAACACCATACTATTGCAGATCAAAGAAAATGCCAGCCCATTAAAAATCTATGACCCATTTTCGAGAGCTGAGACGCCATTGGATTTCAGAAGTCATTATTTTATTGCTCGTAACGCAGATAGACAATTTAGAGCGTAGTTGCTAACAATCTACAAATCAGCGTATGATGTAACCAAAGTCTCCAGTATAAATAGCGACAACAGACAGAAGAACAATTTTTCGGTCCTGATCAAACCTTCATTCCGTAAGGTTTTGCTCGCGCACATCCCGGTAACTCTTTTAGTAAATATTTTATTGAAAAACTTTTTTTGAGATAATTTTAATCGGTGTTTAGAAAAACCAGTGTTTTTATTATTAAATCATCGCTCTCCCAAACTCAACTTTGTATTATTGCTATCCAAATCTTTCAATATTTATATCGACATTAATTAACAGGTCGTAAAATTACAATTTAAGATTATGTTTTCTGACATAGGTGTTAGTCATTACGATTGATTAAACAACTGCCTCAATGTATTAGATTATCATATATAAACCTTTATACTTGGAGTTCAAATTTTGAAACAAGATTTATACTATTCTGCACTGCAGAGCCTTCGAGCTCTATAAAGGATAAAATCACACACTTCCGATAAACAGAAAATGGGATCTTCAAATAGATCTTTCAAATGCGAAACATTTTGTAATCTATAGGTGTGAAATTATACCAGTTTGAAGATTCAACAAATTCAAGTATACCTAGGGGTTTCGAATTTTTTCGACATGTTATTCAGCATATGCTTAAAACATGCCTTGTAACAGCCTTTTTTTTAATTTTCAACTCCTCTTTTGTTGTGGATAAATTTATGTGACAATTGGACTTTTTTGTTCATTTGGTATCAGTAGTTAAAATCTGTAGCAATGGAAGTTACGACAGTTGTACGATAGCCTTGTGTGTTTAAACTAAAGTAAGGAGTATCTTGTTTGGCTTAATTCTTGGTTAAGAATTTACTCTTAAATTTAATCAATTTCAAATCACTATAGTTTATCGCCTACTTTAGAAAAAAATTCAAATCTGTCCCATAAAATATTATATTTCTCAACAACTATGGATTTCAATAACCTCTTCAATTGTGTTTTGTTTTAGTTCCTTCTATCTTCACAACTAAGCCAATGATCTAAAAATAGTTATTTGTGCTACAAGGATGTAAAGTCAACTGTTTTTAACGATTGAAACGAGTGTCAAACATTCGAGCCGAAGACGAGTCTTTCATCGTTTCCGACTTAAAAAAAACAGGACTTTACTTACGAGCAGGACATAACGTTTTTTGAACTCACTGAAATTTTTACAATTTCACATTAAATTTCATTATTTCCAAAAACATTCAAAAATTGATATGTTTCACAAATGTTTCAGAAATCTTTACTTACAAAGTTATCGTTAACGGTTGGAATTCAAATTAATAAGGCAAATGCCTATTTTATTTTTACACGGAACATTAGTTTGCATTAATTTCTGTAAAATAAATTTCCATTTAAAGCAATATAAGGCTATTACAATAATTTACTTACATTACAGTTAAGCAGATTTATCTCTAATATTTANATCTGATATCTGCATAATGTGCCAAAAATCGAACAAAAAAAGCCAAATTATATGCTGATGGCTGTTGAAACGGTAAGTATTAAAATTTTAAAACAGGAAACGTTAATTAATTTGCAACATAATCAGGGTCCTATGGCAAAGCCGAGACCAATATTTTGTGTAGTTTAAGGGCAGAAGCGATTTTTCTTCCGGTCCATTTTGAAGGTCATAAATTTAATTTTAATTTCTAATCACAATTTTAAATTAAATTGCAACTTAATATACTCTTTCACTATATGTGCAAAAATTTCCAAATGAATAGATAAACCTTATCGAGATTTATAGATAAACAACCGTTAATCCAGAAAACCTCACTAATTATGTATTGTTTAAAACTACTAGAAGTAATGCCTATAATTTGATTTATATTAAATGGCAATATTAATAACTATTAAAGTAATAAGCAAAAACTACATTACAAAACATTGTTTTGTTGAACGATTGAAACTGAACCTCTCAAAGTGTAAAGTTTAATATGGGACAATCCTATATTTTCAAATCTTTTGTGACATAAAATTATAGATAGTTGAGAGTATTAGTGTATGTAAAACAAAGATATTAGACAAAATTGATAAGTGATTTATGGAATATTCTAAAAGCATTGTCAATAAAACTTACTTTGGTTTCTATTCTCTTCTCGAATATCTCAGACATAAACTTTATCTGTACTCAAATAAGTTACAGTATATAATTTTTATACAAGTTTCGTATCTGTAATCAAGTATTAATTTTATGCATTTCAATCTATTTTATATATTATCGTAGAAGTTTCTCTTATATAGCTTTAGTTTTGTGTTTCGCTGAGAGGAATAAACCGCATAAATTTGAATACAATCTCTAACAAGAGCTTGACACCATTTTCTTGTTAAATTTACAAGAGCAGAGTACAAAATGTAAGTAGTTGTGTCTCAATACAATTTTACAAATTTATTTAATACTACTTCAATAATTTATTATTTCTAAAAGTCCAAAGTAAAAGCTCCGTTAAAGTTTACGAACACAATAAATTTTTCCTTGTTGAACGAATTTTCTGTAATTTATTCTACAAAAATTAAATTACACAAATTTACTACTATAAACAATTTACAAACAGAATATTGTTCGCATTTTTATAATTATATAGAGAATAGGACAAAAAGCTATCTGTAACGTAGCAGAAATTTTCTGAATTTATTCACACCCTGCAAAAATTTTGCGTTCACTTTGTCGGGGTCATGAATATTTCATGAAAACGACGACTGCAAATGCTCAGCTTCGGGTGTCATTCTGTCACACCAGAAACACGAGCGTAATGTGTTGTGTGGAAATGGAAGCGAAAATTGCGGATCCCATTTTGGCCAAATATTTGGCAAGTGGTCTGTAAAGATATGGAATATCTTCGTTATGCTTCTCCGTCGTGAATATGGAAATTATTCTATTAAAGTATGTATCGTTAATTAAGAGACCGATATTAGGTATCACACGACGACCTTGTTGAAAATAGTACATAACACCATTTTTGCCAAAATTATTTGAAACACGAGCGCAAAAAAATTCTTTTGTATGGAGAAAGATGATAATGTTTTCCTTTGTTAATTTGTATAAAAAAACTTAATTTGAAATTTTAAAGTGACTTTGCTTTGTAAACAGGAATTCGTTATCACTGGACACTCGAATATACAATATTAAATCGTTTCTTTAAGAAAACTCATTTCAGTCGTTTCTAAAATTAATTATTTTATGATCTGGTTAAAGAAATATTGGAGATTTATGTGATATTATTTTATTTACTTTTATATTATTTTTATACATATATATTGATATCAAAAATAATAATATTGGCTTTTTTCTTTCCCGAAAAATAAGAAACAAATCATTGAATTAAAAGCTTTTTTACCATAATTTTCGAGTGCATCTATAAATACAACTAGGTCGATAGGATCAGTCATTATTAAACACAAGGGTTGTTTTAAGCCAAGAGCGAAGCGAGTGCGTTACAGAAGGCCCGAGTGTTTAATAATGCTTATCGACAGTGTTTTATACAAAATTCTATGCATTTATAAATAAATTAACATAAAAATCTTAAACATTCTTTTGTAAAAATAAATTGTGCGGCCTCAATGATAAACCACAAGTAAACGTAGTTCATGAGTTCTCCGATAGGTATATTTAAAAAAAAACACTAACAAAACATAGTTAAACCACGCCAACGAAAGTGGCGTATGTATAAAATTGATGGGTTTCTTTAACTGAGGTCACACTTTAATAATAAAGAAAAAGCACACGTGCTTTAAAGAATTATTTATTTTTCTTTCAAATTTGTGTGGTTTAATTGGGTTAATCAAAAAAAATTCTCTGCTTCAACAACCTTTGTTTACAATTTAATTGTGGAATTGTGTATATTTGAACGACATATAATAATAACCAAAGACGAAAAACCCATTTTTTTAAAAATAGAGTTGTAAAAAATTATTGTTGACCTTTTGCCAAACTTTCATTAAAATCGGTAAAGTAGTTTCAGAATACTGTGACACGAGAATTTTATATATAGGATTTATAACGATATATTTATATATATATATATATTAGATCGTATTGCATATTTTTAGAGAAAGCAAAAAGTCATAAATGAATGTAATTGATTTTACATACATTTCATCAAAAATTAAATTAGACATAAAAAATGTGTTTCTGGCGAGTTCGCCAGAGGTTGATTTTTAGTTTCGAGCAGCATTTACTC
The DNA here is from genome assembly GCA_001014945.1 of Clogmia albipunctata. Classification (NCBI taxonomy): domain Eukaryota; kingdom Metazoa; phylum Arthropoda; class Insecta; order Diptera; family Psychodidae; genus Clogmia; species Clogmia albipunctata. The sequence continues at coordinate 38,291 of JXOV01003669.1, forward strand.
CAGAAAAATCGTATGATGTACTTTGCCACACGTAGGTAGACGAGACATGTGAGTAAATAAGATTAAATAACGTTCTCCTCTCATCCCACCTTGTTTATAGTTATCTCGTAATTTTTAATACTCGTATCTATCTTTAAAAAAAGTTTGTCTCGCTCAAGAGATTTCAGATAACCAAACATTCTTATAAAATTATTTGAATTCTATTTAAATCGACATCTAAACTTGTATATCAATCAAAATTTAATAAACCTCAAGTAATCGTGCATTTATAAAAATATTTAATACCAATTGGAATAATAACAAAAAAGTCATCACCCATCATAGGTAATATTTCGAGGAACAAAAATTAAAATATTTATTTTGATATTAATATCTTGTATAGCAAATAACCTTCTGAACAAATTTGATGATATAATACCATTAAAATCAATTCGTAACAACCACGTCTACGAATAAATCAAATAACAACACCCACTTCCTACGTGGGATTTAATTGTTTGTTCAGGATTTCCGATGGAATAAACAGTCGTTACATTACTAATTCCAATCACAAGCCTTGAGAGCTTAATTCGTATTATTAACGTGCTATTGTTAACACAGCAAACCCTAATTAACCACAGTCAAAGGTACTCTAATTGATGTCATGTCCTTATTAATAGAAATTGTGTTTAAAATTGGACTCCATTTAATATTTAATACCACAAAGCACAAGTTAAAACCCTTTGCCTTTGTTCGAAATAAATATTTAAACACAAACACTAATCGCTTTTGGATTCAGAGAAACCCCAATTATTGTAAACAAGGATTAGAGAACATGAACCCATGAATTTACAATTCATCCCTTATTTTACAAATAATAAGGGAATTCTGGTTAATAATGTAGATTACAATGTAAACACCACAATATCCTTGTTCTCTTAATGGTTTTTTCATAGCCTACTTTTTACTGCAAAAAGGATTCAAAAAAGTTACATCAAAATATTCACGAAAGGTAATTCGGTCCTTTAATTTGAATATTGGTCCATAACTTAATGCCTATGTACCTGATTTTCAAAATTTATACTTTAGTTATCAATTTAAAATCGCGAATATTTCATTTTAAGAAATATATATTTTACAAATAATTTGAATGAGAGTAGGTACTCAACGCAATGAATTGAAATGAGAAAAGAATAATAAAATATCAACATTTTTTAATCCTGAACAAACAAAGTTATACATTGTTTTTAAATGTAATACTTTTCAGAGCGTATTTCCTCCTGATTGTATAAAAACGGTTCACGAGGAAATACGCTCTGAATAATATTTTAAATGGAATAGTAAACTATAATACACAATGGATTTATTGTAAATTATCTAAACTTGTCACAGAATTGTGTCAATTTAGTTTAAATTTTTGGGTATTTAATAGAATGTACTTTTTTATTAAGAGCAATCCGCTTGAAAAATAAAATTTTACAAATATTTCATTTACGAGGCTGGGGTGGCTCAGTGCACTAAGCGTCGTCACAAAATTTGATAGCTTCATAGACACCACAGGCTCGAATCTAACACAAGCAGGTACTTGGTTATAAAATTTCATTTTTATAGTTTCAACTAATAACAATTTATGATTAAATACATTTACAAAACATCCGGTCTTAAATTTCGAACAACTTGTACCGCCAATGCTAATTGTTCGACTCAAAGCTTGGATAAGCACATGTTCGAAAAAGATAGCTGGATCTTTCACTTCCATTACAATTTGGGTACTCACACTCAATGAAATTTAAAAGTAGCTGGATGTTTTCGTAGAGTGTAAAATCTGCTTCAGTGGAAAATCCTTTCAATAAATCGGCTCTACAGAGAACCATTTTTCTAAGTTGCTAATCACATCATAACAAATTATGATTCGTAGCCTTGCCATTCAATTGTGAATAACTATTAAATGAATAATCTAGTTGATTCGAAAACTCTGATATCGAAAAACCAAAACTAATATTTATATTTTCAAATTACAAAAATAAACATTTGTCTGGCGACAATCTTTTTACTGGATTGCCACAGTATTTAATTATGAATTGTTACGTTAATTACTATTTCGTGTTAAAGTTAGTTTAAGGTGATATTATTGATAAGATTCACACTGAACCCGCTCAGGAATTATAGCCCTTATTATGTTATATCTATCATTATTACACTTACCTTTAAGCACCGTTTTAAACGAATTGTTTGATTAATAGTGCTTTTAAGAAATTTAAAACTATTATTTTTTTAATTATATGAAATATAACAATTATTTTCTGTATCATCTATTTTTGGAAAAGAAATACAAATAAGGTTTTTATTTCTGGGTAAAGGGAGACATTTAATTTTCACAAAATTAAACAGTTTATAAAAATTAGTAATTAATTTTTCAAAAAATGCATTTATTCTTGCATAGAACATAATTCTTTCAAAATATGTATATTTTACAAAAACACAAATAAATAATTATATTGTTCTTGACTTGAACATTTGTATGAAAAATCGATGAAAATATTATATAATAAATTCTTTTATTATCTATAATTGGATTGCTTTAAGACGTCATATTATCTAATACTTAATTCTATTAATAGTTATTTATACAACAAGGTCGATAATATAGGGCATTATAAAACACAAGGGTTGGTTTAAGCCACGAGAGTAGCGAGTGCCTTAAAGAAAGCCCGAGTGTTTAATAATGATTATCGACCGTGTTTTATACAAAATGTATGCATTTTTAAATAAAATTATACAAAACTTTAAAAAGCATTCGTTGTACTAAAAATTAAATTTAAATTTTTTGTTTCGCTCACATTGTTTTCATTTCCATTTCAAATTCTAAGAGAAAATGTAGAAAGCAATATCTCTCTTTCTTTCACATAGGAAATATTATCCGTTAATGGATTGTTTTAAATTTAAAAGGACCGTAAAGAGTTGATTTAAAATTAATTTGTACTAATTTAAATTAAAA
>JXOV01003675.1:0-40974 GCA_001014945.1 Clogmia albipunctata
TATTAAACACTCGGGCCTTCTTTAACGCACTTGCTACACTCGTGGCTTAAACCTACCCTTGTGTTTAATAATGCCCTATCTTATCGACCTTATTTTATAAATAACTATTANAAATTTATTTTAAAAATGCATAAAATTTTGTTTAAAACACGGTCGATAAGCATTATTAAACACTCGGGCCTTCTTTAACGCACTTGCTACACTCGTGGCTTAAACCTACCCTTGTGTTTAATAATGCCCTATCTTATCGACCTTATTTTATAAATAACTATTAAAGCCCTTGTACTATAAAAACGACTTTGACACAACGAATTTTAATTTCATAATATCAATTTTATGAAATTAAAATGCATAAAATTATGTTTAAGCAAATGGCAGAACAAAAACAAATTCAATTATATTTCAATAATGTTTCTGTATCCTTTTTTAAATGTATAGAGTTTTTATTCAAAGTTAATAATTATTAATATTGTATATCGCACACGTTTTTTATTGCATTTTATTGTAAAACAGAAATCTAACCTTTATAATGCGCAATTAATTTTATAAAGTGCTAGGGTTTTTTATTATCGCTATATTTCTTATTTTATTGTTTATATAATAAAAGTATTTTAACTATAGAGCTGATTAAAAATATAAATAATGTTGTTTTTAAAGAAATACTAATTCCATCAATATTGCAAATTCAATCTTATTCAATATTAACTGAATAGTATTTTTATTTCTATGTCAGAAGACCTTTAAAATTCTCTGTTTATTAGTTTCTTTCAATATAATCCAATATTTTAAACTATCAATTTTGTTTTTAAAAATTTAATTCCTGGAACTGTTAACTATTTTTATACCTTCTTGAAGATTTTCAAAATAAGGCATGGGTTTTGGGTAAATATTTTAATTTTATTGGCTATTTACATAACAACAATAATCTTAACATTTGGGCTCTCATAGCGAATGTTTTGAAAATGACTTGTGTGTTTAATAATTCTTATCGACCGTACATTATACAAAAATAAATACAACGATCGTTTAAAATCACGATCATAGCGAGTGTTTTAAAGAAGGCCCGAGTGTTTAATAATGCTAATCGACGGTATTTTATACAAAATTTTATGCATTTAAAATAAATTGTCACAAAACATAAAATTTCAATAAATTTTTGCTCTGTTCCACATAAGTAAAATTTCTATACCAGCAATTGTTGCTTATATCTGTCAAAATGTGGAAAAAAAGATAGAGCATTTGAAAATTAAAAATAAATTCAAATATGTCAGTTTAACTGTTTTGTAATTTCGTTTTAATTTCATTGCACCAATCACTGAATTGAGAAACCATCCAAATTTTAACTTGGGAGAGTCGGATAATGTTCGTCAATGTTCGACAAGTTTTAGAATAAAACCCCCAGTATCAAAATAACTTTCATATAAATTGATGAATTCTGATATTGGAGGTCACATTTAAAAAAAGAAAAGAAAAATCACTTAAACACACATTAAAGAATTATTTGAAGCACCTGTACTTTAAAAACGACAGAACAAATTTCAGTGTCATAATATCAATTTTATCTAACAAAAATACACACAAATATTTTAAAATCCTTGTTTTTGTTCAAAAATTTAAAAATATTTGTGATCTGTCTCACACAATTTATTTTTGTCTTGTTACCATAAATTATTACAGTAATTAATTCACAAACAACCAAATCAGTTTCTTCAATTTATCTAGCTAGTTATATAAATAATTAATATAAAATTCTGTTACAATTACAAAAGTAATATTAATTAATCACTAACATGTCAGAAATTTTCTAGGCACACAATTTTAAAAAAATGTACAAAAAATACATTCGAATGAAGATAGGAATTTTAGTAACTAAACTAAGTCTGAATCAAAGAAGCCCCCCATGGGATTTGTGGGAGACGGGTCGGGTCATTGAGTGCGTTTGCAAGAAAAAGCAAAGCCAATCGCGATCGATGGATGTCGTTCCTTTCACCCCAATCGATTGACGGCGTTTCGGAGACGACGACGACTTTTGTGTTCAATCCATCCCCATAATAATAGCCCACGCCGACATTATTGTACACAGAACACAGAGCCCAGTAGAGAGAGTGGAGTGTGAGAATGTATGTAAGTAGTCGGGGGTGAATCAATCGATAATAATTCCAAATACTGTTCAATGGCTTCAATTCAGAGCCCCGTTGGCAAAGAAAATCAACTGTTTTTTTCATTGTGGTTTCGTTGCTAAAACACCACACTTGACTAGGCCTACAGCTGAATACCTTAACTGAGAGAGAGAGAGAGAATGGAGTAAATACGATATGATGCTAGACACTTACTCTGATAACAAATTGAAAAGTGAGCGCGCCAAAAGAGCCAGTAGTAGTGTAAGCTAAGTATGCGCTGTTGGCAATGTCACTTTTCGCTGTAATTGTATTGTTATTATTAATGTTATTACTCGACTTAGACTAAGGAGCATTCGGAAATTGGAATAATTCTATTTGTAATTCGTAATTAAATAAAAATAATGATCAACTGACTTTTCTGAATCTATAGGGATTTTAAGCATTTTAATTACATAAAATCGATTAAATAGTTCTAATATTTGTTCTGCAGTTTTTATAGCACAAGTGTTTCAAAGAATTCTATAAGCACAAATACTTTTTCTTTATCAATTAAGTAGGACTCCAAGAAAGTTTTTCATCAAATTGTTAAAATTCACATTGAAATCAATTTGGTTGTACATGGTTTTTACCTGTATTAACAAATGGTTTTAACGTATCTTTTATAATTAAATGGAACGAAACTACCTTATTGTATGAGTGGGAAAAAATAATTTAAACAAAAGATATTTCCTGTGTGTCAGTAAAATATTATATGACATCTCCATCATATCGGGAATAAAACAGGAAACAATTTAATATTTCTAAATATAACCGATAATTTTTACAAATTTTTGTATTAATTTATTTTAAAATACCTACAATTTTGTATAAAATACGGTCGTTTGTCATTATTAAATACACGGGCCTTCTTTACACTCAGCATTTAAAAATGACATATCTTGTCAACCTAGTTGTATAAATTACTATTAATGCTATGGTTATGATACGTTGAAATAAAATGCATACTTAATAAAATAGACTTTGTACAACAAGATAACTGTATTTAATGGAGAAGCTTGTGCATAAAATCGAGCTAAAATAGAGTTTTTCTATGTTTAGGATTTTTCATTTTTATAGTGAAAAGTCAATGCAAAAAGAAAATCTCTATTGATCAATTTTTTAAAGTAATATTCAAGTTTGTTTGAATAATAAACATACCTATATGTAAAAAATTCAATTCTTCTTGGAAATAATATTAAATGAAATTTATTTGTTTAAAACTTATTTTTATTATGCTCCTAATATTATTTATAATACAATATAAAGCAGCTTAAATAAACTCATCAGAATATATTTAAAAATACTCTATCATCAATTTGGTCGAGTTTAAATTCAATTTGAAATATTAATGCATTGGTTAATAAATTTTATCAATGTATAATATTTTAAATTATCTGTTTTTTGTCAGTAGGCCTAAACCCTGTAGAAAGAACAACGTAAAGAAATAATAATATTAAAATCATATTTGTACACAAAACCAATCCAAATGCAAGATGGCGATTGTCTCAATTTGGTAATTTCCAGACACAATACATTTAAAGCAGTTAGTTTAAAACAAAGTTTGAAACAGAGGTTGAAAGAGAGTTTCGAACAAGGCAACCTGTTCTTTTTTGTATGAATTTAGCTTGCTGCTGTTCTAGGTTGCGCACCACAAATAAAATCTATTGGAATTCTCCACCGCAATATTAGGTATATTTTTACATTTTTTCTGGTAATATAGAGACAATGGTACCTTATTGGATAAAAAAGCCCTAATTATAGTAAATTAACTTCCCTATTAAATATTTATAATAAAATAATATACTTTATAAAATATTCATAGAACTAGGCTGTGAATATTTCATAAATTACAATTTGTAACAAAATTATATACTATTTTTAGAATAAGGTGTATTTATCTTTTTTAATTTATCAAAAAGAGGAACAGAAGCATCGTTTCCCATCTAACTCCCTTTAAAAATACAAAGAACAAATTGGAATGTCTACATTGTAGAACAATAATTGTTCTAGTTCAATATTTACTTTAAATAATAAATTAAAAGACAAAGTCCAAACATGCTTTTTTTGTCTTCTGAGTAGGGTAGAGTATGTCACCTAATATTATATCGATTACTTAAATATTAAGAAACACTTTACGAACTTCTAAAACAAATTATCTTTCTTCTAACAATACTCGTGATAAAGTTATCATCTTAAATACAAATGTAGATAAACAATGCAATGTCATCGGTTTGAGATAACACAACTTGAACCGATAATCTTTGAGCTGAATATCCCCTACTTTTTCTGGGCAGTTTCTTTTATCTGACTTTCCGAATTGCACCCGTACATCATTTAATGATGATAATAGTACAAAAATATTACCGTGCTCTGTGGGTTTTCTTCTTCACGGGTGTTTTCATGTCGCACGTCGTTGTCCATAATACTATACACGACTACCACAGCGATAAAGTACTCCGCTCGCTCATTCCATTGAGTAGAATCGGCGAGTGAATTTTCCAGCGCGGAGCCAAAGTCGGTTCAACTAAGCAGGCGAGCGGTCTGGATTCGGTTCGACAAAAGCCGCGCAAAGCTCAATTCGCGTAGTTCAGCTGTTTTCGATTGTGTATTTGCATTGTTTTTATATTTCATTCTGCATAACATCAATTACTGTTTGACATACCTGAATAAACAAGTGATTTTCTGCGCCGAAAACAGTAGAATTTGTGTGTTTTTCTCTCGGGCTGGTGTGTTTGACAGAAGGCCCTAAACAAAAGTGTGTTATCATCAAGTGCCCTTAGAAATGTTTTATGAGAAAATTTTTTTTAAAAAAGTTGTTATGAATTGAGGTGTTGCAATTTTCGAAAATTCGCCGATACAACCAAAGTCGATCGATCAAAGTGCAATTTAAACATTGTGGTGACTGGAATAATTTACGTGGAGAAATAAAATGGCCATTGAAAATAAAAATAAATAGAGAAGAAGAAGAAATATCGAGTACACAAAAAAGTGAAACACATGAAGCGGATTATTGATTTTCTATAGTCCTCCTTCTTCGGTATTGAGTATCGATAGAAAGCTCCTTTATTCTCCGCGTGTGTGTTTTGTGTATGTGATTCTGGTATTATTATTAGTTTTATGAAAAAAGAATATAAAAAAATGGAATTCCCATCCTGGAAGAGTGATGGTGTCAGTCTGGCCAGGTAATTTATTCATCGCGTTTCGGTTTGTCAGTTTATCGATTGACGTGTGTGTGTGTTTGTGTGCGCTTGTGACACTGTGTGTTAAAGGTGATCTGGGTCACCATGTGGATTTTGTGAGGAGGAAGTGCCTTCTTTACGTGTGCGCCTCTTTTTTTTCTTTCCTCTTCTTCTCCTCTACTTCTTCTTCGGATTTAATTTTGTCCAGCCGAAAAATACACAACACAAAACAAGGAATAATAAGAAAGGAATACAAATCAGCTCAAAGAGAGACGCTCAAAAGGTGATGATCTATGCAAATATGTACACCTCGTCGATCAGTCGAGTTCTATTGGATTAAATTTACCGGCTCAGATTCAAGGTAAATTTCTAATTCAATGGCTTCCTTCCCTCCGGTTTTCTTTTGAAATCATTTCAATTTTATAAACTCTTTCGGAATCATTCGGAAATTATTTATTTATTACTTTTGAATTCATTAGAAATTGACAATTTATGTTTCCTGGTATTGAGTAACGGTTTTAGTTTAAAAACCTTGTAACTTATTGACTTGAAACTCTAATTTAAGTGGATTTTCCTTCTAATTATTCTTAATATGACAGAGATGATAAAACAAATAATATTAAACAATCACCCTAAAGAAGAAACGGCAATTTTTTAGCTTAAATCAAATCTACATTTTTACACAAATACTGTTAAACAAATCAATGGTTTTAAATTAAAATTTTGTTAAACTCAAACTTAAAGAAGGTTCACAAGAAAATCTGATAACTGACATTATTGTATTGAGGACACATCTTCCGCATCTTATTTCAATTCAACCGTATTTTAAGGATACAATTTCAATTTAAAAATCGAATGACTTTTTAAGACATTTTGTTGTAAACAAATGTGTACAACTTGTCAATTCTGGGAATGAAGCAAGTTGGTTACTAAGATAGACTTTGAATTGGACTATGAAATTTTCAGTCACAAACACATTTTAAAATAATGAACGAAAAGATTAAATGGGGCTTTGACTAATTTGTGTGAAATTACACCTTGTTTCTTCTTCATGGTGATACTTTATTAACGTTTTTATATAAATTGTCTATTAATTATTGTCTATACATATATTTACTTTTATATTGTTTTAATTATATGGTTTATATGGTAGAGATTTTAAACCATAACATTCTATATAGTTTAAAATCTCTCTTGAATGTCTTAAACAAAAATTATACTTTCTTGAAATTTTGATAGTGATAGTGGTAAACAATGAATAAGTAGTTTTTTATTACCATTAGCAACTCTAAACATTCAAATTACTAATATATTCTTTAAATTACAAGTTCCAATTACAAATATTAATTATTATATATTTAAAGGTTTCCTTATGTTGACATTCATTTTTCTGGAAAATTACAAACTATCAAATAATAATAATCTTATTTGAGCAGCAAAATTGATTTATTGTTTTAAATATGTCTGTGTTTGGTAATCTATTAGACCTATCCCTATATTTCTCATGTTTAAGCTTACCTGTGAAATAAACACCAATTAATTTAATTCATAAATTAACCTTTTTAAAGTTAATGCCAATACACAGATACATTCAATGTATTATGCAAATATTTATTAAGAATAATTAAAGACTTTAAAGACTAGAACAACATTATTCATTATTAAACAAGTTTAGAAATTAAACAAATTATATGAACAATTTTGGATGAACTAGTAATTATCACATTAAGTCTCTATTTACATAAATGTCATCAACAACCTTTGACGTGATATTAAAACCGGGAGATCTTTTAAACAGTTTGTCAACTTCAATAAAGATTGCATTTTTTATTATAAAATACATGTGATTATTTATAAATATCTAATAACTATAACCAAAATAATATCCATTAATGATACATATTATAAAATGTAATTATACAAATCATTTTTCAACCACTTTGTATAGTGGAATTTGTTACATTTTGTTCGACATTTTAGCCACGATGATATTTTATGAGTAGGACTCAAATAGACTATAGACTGTGGTGGTTATTTCACATGTACAATGTACCATTATTATTTTTTATATTTAGAATGTCACAGTAAATAACAGCCATTGAAGAAATCGATACATGTTCATTAAATGAAAATACGAGTAATCACAAAAAATCTTTACATTTGTAGTACAATTTTGAATTGATATTAGAACATTAACAAGAATTAAGCTTTTTGATTTCAAATATATAATTTTGCTTTATATTATTTATCTATGGACGTCATAATTTTTTTCCGACTCGTTTTGGACACCAGAAACTTTTTTTAATTAACAATTTCTTGCATTTATTATTTTTCCAAGAATGCTTTCAAAGTCAAAAACCTTGAGTGAACAAAAATTGCATTAACCCTAACCCGAGACGATTTTGTAACTTGCCAACCCTGGGTGGGTATCAGAGATACACCTTCATTTTTAAAAGAAAAATAATTGTTTTTATTGAAGAATAAAATTTTTTTCATAAAGTTATTGCTTTAACACACACAATAAAAGTTATTCTTGTTAAAAGAAATTATTATTAGCAATGACATTTTTTTATTGAACTGTTTTTATGAGTTTTTATGAAATATTGGATGGGTTTTCAGTATTTTAGCTAAGATTTATCCTATTATAATTCGTCCTACCACTTAAGTCTATTAGTTAGTTAAGTATTTGGTTAGTATCTTTATATCCTGATTTAGCAATAGATGAGTAACTATTCCCAATATTACGTTTATCTCTTATACTAACAACAAAATTTAAGTTATTTTATTCAACTCTCATTTTAAATTAATTGATTTCTTTGTTACTTTTCCAATTGTTCCCAACAATTTAAGCCTTTAAGTAGGTAATCTCTCGATTCGATCTTTTCTAAAATAATTCTTTCGCAGACCTTAAAAGTATTATTGTCTGAATATATACATCCAGTCTCTTATCAATCTCCAGACCACCATTTTCGGGATATGAAATAATTAAGTGAATAAATGTTAGAATCGATACTCTACTTTGAAGCGGGTGAAATGTGCTCAATTTATCTGGAAATCACTTTTTGGTCATAAATATAGTTTCATAGGTATTTACGAATTTATATTACGATTTCTTTTTATTCAAAATATTCTGATAAACATCCATTTTCGCTGATTTGATAAAAGAGAAATATTTTGGTCGCAGCAAATCCAATCTGACAAAAAAAATAATTTAAATATCAAGATGAACCCTGCTCTCAAGCCCACCTTGGCTTGGTAAGGGTTAAACCAAATTCATAATGTTCATTTTGTAACTGTTCAAATGTGTTATCAAATATTTATTATTTCTAAAACTGTTTTTTTAAATAATTCACATTTCTACTTAAATAGATTATTTTTACAGTGAAATGTGTCAATATTTCTAGATATCCTATCTACGAAATTTATATTTTTTATAAAATGAACTCATGTACATAAGTATATAATATGAAGTATTTATTTTAACCATTTAAATATGCATTTTCACTGTATTTTTTTTTAGTTAGTTAATAGTTATTTAAACAACGTGTCGGAAAAATGAACCATAATTAAACTCGAGTAGAAGTCTAGAAAACGAATGAAATGCATATTTATTAGCGAAATATGAAATAATGAATAAGAAGACAACCCAGTACTAAATTAAGGTCTAAGATCTTGTCAAGCGAATAGAACTTTGGGTATAAATTTTCAATATATCACACAAACACCAAGCACTGTATCACTTATATTCCTGTGATAGCACTCATCATTTGAACCACATTTAAAAGCCAGAACCAACATTTAAGACAAAATTTTCTTTTTGTCATTTATTTTGAAAAAAAAAAGTCATATTCTACTTTATTGTATAAAATATTTTTTTTTGAAAAACATATGAATTTCTGATATAATTAAATCGTAAAATATAAATTACACTTTTATTTTATTCATTTTTCTGTAAAACAATACATAAAGCATATAAACATTAAATACAATTACTTCTACGATACACAATTTCGACTTTATTTTATGTTAAATGGCTTGCAAAAAGCTCCCAAGCAAAACAAAACAAAATCTGAGGCAAAAAAATAATCTGTTGAATGTGATGCTTAAGTTGCTTACCCTTACACAATGCCATTTCTTTCGCTTGCAAATTAACCAACAACGTCATAAATGCGACTGAAAAGTGTCCAAAAACACATTTCGACTTTGTTGATGTTTGGCGGGGCCATTATTTTATTTTTGCTCGTTAATGTCCGGTTAATGGCAAATTAAAATTACTTTTGTCGATCGTCGTTTGGTGATATGAAAACATTTTACCTGAGTTTGAGGTGCTATCTGTATTAGTGTATGTGTGTGTATATTTTTTTTTCTTTCTGACATTATTTTGATATCATTACATTGAAACAAGGTTATAGCAATTTTTCGTTTTGACAACAGCACCACCAACAACAACATAAATGTAAAGCGTCCGCAATTATTTAATGAAATTGAATGACAAAACCCGCACACACAAAAACACGTGTGTGGAAAAGTATATAAGCTAAATAGTTCTCGGATATAAATATGTACGTGGAGTGCGCCTCAATTGCTATTATCATCGTAGCAAGCGGCACAAGTCGAAAAGTGAACCAAGTAGCTACTGGAATCGACGACGACGACGCGACTCTCTGTTTCGCTTTGCCATGCAATATTATTACACATTATTACGCAATAATAGTAGAGTAAAATTAATAATAAAAAATAGGCAGGTGGATTTCTCTATGATCAGATTTATTATCCGTGTTCGTAAGACAATATGCCAATAAGTCGATATTCATAGCGGATTGCATTGGATTCATATTCTTGTTTGTATACAGGGTGGATGGAAATATTGTTTTATTTTTTCAAACAAAAATAATTGGAATTTTGATTAATAAAAGTATAGAACATTTACATGACGGAACTTAAGACCGTTACAATAATATAACGATTATAAAAAGCTTTGTCATCTCTTATGAATGTATTTTTATTGTTAGAACTGCAGTTATTTTTTTAAACCAATAGCGTTCCAAACTGTGTTACATTTCCACTAAATAAAAATTAGTACTGCTAATTTTCAATAATGAAATCTAAATTTCAAATCTACATCAAATATTGTCACTTTATCCAAATTTAAAATTCCTGTTTCGTAAAAAAATAATAGTTAGAAATAGGTCGATAACATAATTCATTATTTAATACTAAGGTTCATTAAAGTCACGAACGTAGCGAGTGTTTTAATGGAGGCACGTGTATTTATTTTTATTGTAAAATTTTGTATAAAACACAGTCGATGGACTGTGTTTTATACAAAATTTTATGCGTTTTTAAATTATTTTTTATAAACATCTCAAGGTTCCACTGAATTTTTTTAGGAATATATATTGCTCTGTTCCACACCAATAGAATTTCTATACCAGCCTTTGTTGCTTATAAATATATTGCGCCTAGTCTAGGAAAAGAATAGAGTATCTTTATTTCAAAAAAAAAATCATATATAGTAGTTCAACTGTTTCATTCATTTTCAAAGCACCAGTCAATAAATTTAGAAAAACTTTTTTATAAATATTAAACTGACTTTTTACATTACATAACACAAATAACATCAAACTGACTTTGCCAGAAGAAATCTGAGTGCCACAATCTCAACTTAATGTTACAAATACCCAAAAGTACATAATATTTAATAAAATTGTATATCTTTTTATTGATTTTATTTGTTTTTTCTTAATAATAAACATAATATTTTATTTTAATATGACGTAAATTAAAATTCAAAAAGTCTAAGGGAATGTGTTTATCATATATCTCGTCACTGTTTTTGTCACAACATTTGATTGGGCTACAAAGCTGTAAAACTATTCGCTTTTTAATGAGGTAACGAGAGTGAAGCACGAGCCACAAGAAGAAATTGTCATCGTTTCTAAATTTAAAAATGGATTTTACACCCCAATCAAAATCGTGTACGCATAGCACGGCTTAATAAATAAATAAAATATCCAGGTTAGAAAATCGCGCCTGAATTTTGAAATTTCTTCTAAACTTTGAATTTTGTTTTATTAATAAGGAAAGGAGAAAAATTTTCATTTGGAAAAAAGCGGCATATAACGAAACTCAAATCAATATAATAAAAGTTGATTAACTGCAAAAAAATTAATTCAACCAGAAAAATTCTGTTTCTGTTACTTGAAGATTATCTATTATTTTTTTTAAATTTATATGTTTAATGTTTTGATTATTTATTATTCATGGTTCATCAACTATAATTATTTAATTTAAGTAATTTTGAAAATACGAATTTTTACATAATTTATTATCATAAAGTTGGTCAATTATGAAACAAACCAATGTCATAATAAAAACTATTCACGCAAAAAATAAGCAGCTAATTAATTAGAGTTAAACACATATTTAATGCAAAGATAACAACCTTGTGGTTTCTTGTGACTCCAAAAAAAGGAATAATTTAATAATGATGATTTTTTCATTAACTTAAAGATGCTGTTAAAAATTACTTTATATTTAAAGAACACCAGAAAGATAAAATACTAACTAATGCCCATAAATCATACATTTCACTCAGTTCCACCCTTTAATAGAATTCAATGGGGAGAAGCGCCTTCTTTTCGTATGGTTTCACCTCCAAACAAACTCCGCTTACATAAGATATTTTGCACGACGACGACGGGGTTTCCATTTTCCGCCGCTTGACCGTGTACTTTGCATGCATACTTACTTATAAGCCTGTTGACTTGCATTTGGCCACATTTGCGGTCAATCATTTTGCGCCACGGCATATCGAAAGTGAATTCTCAACCTATTTAAATACATAAAGTTATCGTGAAACAGCGGTTTTATTTTGGGCTCTGATTTCACGACCACATTTTGCGTACAAAATAGATTTCGAGTTTCTCAAGACAATTCGCCAAATTATAAAAAATAATTTACCACACATTTAATCAATATTAATACAAGAATGTTTATAACAAAAATTAGAGCAATGAACTTTCTAAACAAGACCTGCCCAAAATATAATAAGGAACGAGTATGTGAAGCTTTTCTAATTCATTTTTTCTAATTATCTTTAAATTTAAAAAACAATATATTTTGAATAATTTAAAGTTTTAAAATCACTTGATTTAAATTTGTAGTTAAAAATTTGAATTGTGTTTGTTTTCTTTAAATTTTGAATCGTTTCTATTTAGAAATGCTTACCTTTGTATTTTACTCTAAAGAAGTTGAACTTAATTAAAATGGTCTACAATGCTATAGTTTAAAAAATAATTTTAATTTTATCAACAACTCGATACGGTAATTGTTTTAAAAATTTCACAGGTAATAACCATTAGCATCCAATCCAATGAAATAAAGCAATTAATTGAATAATGTAAAATTGCAATCGCGAAGAGTATTGCGCACAACTGTAAAATAACTTTTTGCTTATCGCTACTGTTTTTTATGATAGTAGAAATCAAGTAAAGAATTTAATAATTTTTTAAACAAGGACGTTCTTTAGAATACACTGATTTTGATTTGAAATTATAAAAAATCTTAAAAACTTTTAAGACTCGTCAAGATTTGGACAGATACTCTTAAGAGAGAAAATAATAAATATGGATAATTAAAAAAACTTATTTCATAAATAAGTACAAATAAAGTCAATTGATCAAAATTACCTTATAATTAAGGGGTTTTTTTTAAATTTTCGCTCTCAATTCCTGGGGCCCGATTCTCTAAGCTCACGAAGAATTTTTGATTTGAACATTACGAAACGGTTTTTAGGGTAGTCAACCAAATGGTAACGGGTTTCATTAATAGCGTCGCTATATTATATCAAAAAAATAATTTGATTGATTTTGTTAATTTTAAGTTATATTTCATTGTTAATTAAAATACCCATTGGGATGATTAAGTACAGTGTTTAAAAGTGAATTATTGTGCGGAAATTGTGTTTCGCTGAAGAAAAACAAGAAAGTTGTGAAAATTTAAATTATTGAAAAATGTTTCAGTTTTATGTAAATTACGTAAAAAATTAAGATATTGATTTATTTAAATTGAAGATATAATTGTATTTATCATGTTGATTTGTTATTTTGATCTAAAATTTAATTTTTAGGTGACAAAAAGTGTGTTTTAAAATTTGGTTTGCCGGGTTCATTCATATTTCATCTCATATTTAATTAATTACTTAGTTTTTCTACCACCGGGCTTAGACTTTTCATGACTATTTGTTTTCAATGTATTATTATTTAATTAATAACACCTTGACCAATTAAAAAAGGTCCCAGTCAGTCCTACCCGCCCAGGGATCGATCCTATGGCCTTTGAGGAGGCAGCCGGATACGCTAAGACATCGGCTATGAGGCGAGTTTTAATTAAGGTTTCTAGTACCTATTAAATGTGTTGAAAAAATGAACAAAGTGAATCTAAAAAAAATGGCACTGAGAAGAAGTCACGAGACTCTGTTGAAAGAGTATTATCAGTAGGGACTACAATTGCAGGACTTATCGACCATGGTACACATTAAGAGAGGTTTATAATAGGGCAAATGCTATTAATATCAATGGTTTTATTTGCTATCTTATTTTTAGTTAGATATAATAATCACAGAAATGAAATCTTGTTTGATATTAGTTTATTATCTTTCTTCAACGACTCAACAACCGTTACCGGTCTAGGTCTAACTAATTGGTTTTACGCAATCAAATTTAACAAATGCATTATCTATTATTTGCCAATCTTTCACTATTGACAGTTAAATACATGTTTTTTTAATTATTAGTGCTAAACCGCTTCAAAAGACATAGTAAAATAATTATTGGACTTTTACTGGAATTAAAACTATATTTGTACACGAAACCAATACTAATGCAAATAAATTGATTTAAATTAAAATTAGGTAAAACTCAAATTTTAATAAGGTTCACTATAAAATCTGATATTTGCCTTTATTTTATTGATGACACATCTTCCGTATTCTATGTGCACAATATTTTAAAGGAAAAAATTCCATTTGAAATTTTATTCACTTGACATATTCTAGTTTTAAAATTTGCCACTTGTTGAAAAACGGTTCGATTTGGAAATTTCCAGTTACAATACATTTAAAACGAAAAGATGGTAAGGGAGACAGTCAAACACAGTAAAGACAGTCAGCTTTTGTATGAAATTGCCATGTTGTAGGTGGCGCAGCACTATTATTTGTTATGATGTGATTAGCACCATGAACATGTGATTTTATATAGAGCGTATTTATTGACAGGATTTGGCCACCGGAACAGAAAAAGCATACCACGAAGAACACCATGCCTCTCACAACTTTCATCTGTATCCATTCAATGAATGGCAGCAAATTACTATTATTAGAAATATCTTTACTATTTCTTCGATTCTGTGCATTCCATCTAAGTTTTGGAAAACATGTCTGGTCGAACGAATAGTGTTGACGACACTAGTTGTTCGACAGTTGAGGCCAAGGTATTAGTTTTTGTTAAATTTTTATTTTAAACAAATATAATCACAGAATGTTGTTAGTGAAAATGAGTTTTGAAATTCGAAAGAAAAAAGTACAATATGATCAGGTCTCGAACCGGGGATCTCTCGGGTTGAATTCTGCGCAACACTTTAATACCTTATATAAGGAGTAATAATAAGGTCATATTCTCTTTGCCAAAATTACCTTTAAATTAATTGCTATGCTAATAGAAGAAGAACCACTCTCAGTCAAAGTTTAACACACTAAAACGATATTACAATGATACAATATTAATGAACACGACCACAGGATGATTCACAGCAATTATAAAAGAGCTGAATTACTCCAAGAACTTTTATAAATTATCATATAACCTTGGTACAATAAATTAGGGAAATTTTATTAACATCTTAATGACAAGGCTATCGTATTTTTAAGAAGCGATAGCTAATTTAGTTTTAAAAATTTTTCACAAAATTTTTTGGGAAGAAAGATGTTTCTTGTGTGATTCTGGAGTGAAAAAAGCAATAATACACTTTCTATTGAGCTGTCCAGCCGTGGTAGGCTTTAGGCCTGATCTGGTTCGTGATGTCTGTAGGTTGATTTCGGAATCTCATGTTATTCGTCCGGAAGCGCATGGTGCTGAGACGAATGCACTTCTTACCAACTGCGTTTTCATTATGGATTGGTTTCGAGTCGACTTCTCTCCTTTTTCTTTTCTTTACAATCAATTAGACCTCTTAGGTTTTATTTTATTGTTAGGATTTTTTTTATTTTTTAATTACATAGAATCAAGAACTGTCTCTTATCGTAAGGTAATCGACTTTCCTATAACAAACAGATTTAAATAATTAAATAATTAAATTCTTTGGTCAAAGAAAGTACTTTTAATTATAATTATTATAAAAGCTTAGCAATATTTGATAAAGATTTATGGATTCTGGTTTAAAACCGATCAGCTTTAGTCGTAGAAATGTTATATAGAAGTAAAAAATTAGGTAAATTTTATAATTAGATTAAATAAATACAAAAATCAAAAGCGAGTCTAGAAAACCATTAAATTGAATTATGAACTTAATACAGAATGTAGCAAAATCCAGAAGAATAGAAAATAACCAAGACTATCGAAAACTTTCTAAAATATATAAAGCACAATCAAAATCAATGTACAATCTATATATACATGGTTGGTAAATAGATAAGCAAATATTTGAAATAATATAAAAAGTAATAAAAATAATTAAATTCTTAGGAAACCCTACTTTTAAAATTTTTCCTAGATAAAGTTCTATGTAAACTTCTTTGATAACAGTATTTATCTATGTTGTACATATTTGACTTGACAGGTTGAAAAGCAAGTCATAAATATCAGTAGGACAAGTAAATTTGGCACGTTTTTTAACAATATATAAATGTGTAAATTTAAATTATTTTAATATTTAATAAGAATTTCTGATAAAACCTGAATAATAGAGAAAATAACTATCATTAAAATGTATTACATGGTTCTGAATTGCTCGTAATTCCAGCCATTTACTCGATAATTCCATTCGTTCTTGAATCTTGAATGCGTCCATAAATTGGCTTGGATTAGAATCGCTGACAATCCTATAATCAAGCATACTAAATTGTGCCCCGTTCCGAGGAAGATAAGGCAGAGCAGAATAGAACAGAACAGTTGTTATTTGCATGGGGAGTTAGTATTTAAATAGAGAACCATCATCCAGGTGGATTTGCTTTGCTGAATTTTTGGGCTAAAGAAAGCGAAACAGCAAAACAACGAAGAGAGGCGGAAAAGAGTCACTAAACCGCAACAGACTTTTGTTTACTTACAATAATTCACGTTATTTGTGATTTCTGAGCGAATAATTCGCAATTACCCGAGCCGATGCAGCGCAAATGTGTCGTATCTTGGCATCGTCGTGGAATCGATTTAAAGAGGAGACCACTTCTTGTAACAGTCTGATTCCGCCGGTGACACGACAATTGGCGGAACCTATGTTTTTAATCCGGAATTGGGTCAACTAAAACATAGGCTTCAATACAAACACAGAAAAAATGTCACTTTAATGGAAAAAATTACGCGGAATAATGGACTAGAATCGGCAGCATTATGAAAATTTCAAGTGAAAACGAACGTTTGTGTTCTGTTGAATGAGGATGAATGTTTTATCGATCGATTAAATATAGTCAGGACTGGAATAATCGAACCAGGACATCGGACAGATAGATACAGAAAGAGAAAAAGCTGAACGTCACAATGAATTAATAAAAGTGAAATTCGATTAAATAAATTATAAAAGTTCTTGGAACTCGTTCCAGTAATGTTCTACTTCCCCTTCTTTCACCGCTAAACTGAAATCATCATTTATTATCTATCATAGTGTTGGTGAAAAAAAAACCGGGGGCAATTAAGTGCTGTTCGTCGTCATTTCATTGCATGTCATTATTTCCGATGTCACCACATAAACATGAGTTTGTTATGTTTTTCCAATGGCAACTCAACATTACGATTTTAATGAGTCGACAAAAATGATTTGTAAATGGACAGCCACAGGTAAATTAGATCAGGACGGTTTATGCTCTTGACCTAATACGGTAGGCGCGTTCGGAAAGTAAGAGTGGTTTAAACTTCTTTCATTACACGGGAATAAATTAATTATAATTCTTGCTTAAATATTATTACAATGTAATATAAGTACTTATTTATAAAAAATATTATTAGTAATTTCTGATTTATTTATAATCAAATATTGAAAAATATAAAATACGATCGAGTTAAATATTACTGTATCAAAACGTAAATCCTTATGTGTTAAGAATTAAGAATCACTTAAATAATAGAACCATTTACACGATTTAAGAAGATTAAATGCGTGACTTGTATTAAAAATAAACTTATATTCTCGTGCTATAAGTACATAAATAGAAAGCTTTACTACATTTCCATTATATTTATTCAACTACAATCAATGAACTTTGATCTATTTTATGCAATTAAGTACTGACAACGTTTATTACAATTATAAGTATGTAATTAATTGTATTACTAAATACAGATATTATTGAGATTTTTATATAATTATTTATTTCCTAAATATAGATGTAATGGAAACCGCTTAAAATTTAGTTAGTTAAAAATTAATTTGGTATAATTATTTCCAAATTAATTTTTAACCAACTAAATTTTCATTCAGATTCGTGTTTTTGTTTATTTTTTCTCTGAAAATCAATTTTTATATCTAAAATATAAAATTTTGTAGTCAATTTGTTTTAAATTTCAATAATTATATTTAAGTGCAAAAAGTTATATTTTCTATAACGAATATTGCCAACTAAATGGCTTTTCTAGGTTCCCTCTACTTAATAATAAATTTAGTTTAATTTTCACTACAAATTCCGAACTGTTACAATAATATAAAATGAATTCTTATTCCTATTAGGGTCTGTCTCGTTAAAATCTGTTCAGTATGTTTTTTTTTTCGAAAAGCTGTTTTATTTTATGTTTTATTTTGTTGTTCAATTAATTTATTCTAGACTAACCATTATAAAAAATATAACGTTTAGTTTATTAAATTTGGAGAAATAGATAAACAATAAAAAGTGACATTAAGCTTTACAGACATAAATAATGAAAATTTCAGTGCTCGGAAATCTAAGATTAATTAAGTTTTTATCAAAATGTACTAGTTTTAATGCATTTTATTCTTATTTAATATTTTTTCATTCATATTTAACGTTTAGTTTATCATAACAGTATTTACCAACATATATATTCGGACTGAGAATTAACTGTTCTACCTCATGAATGAATCTCCTTTTTTCTTAATCCAATATGTCATACCTTATATAGATGTTTAAATTAAGTAATACAAATGTGTATTGTTTCTGTATAAGACAAAACTAGAATACTAAGTTAATTCATAAAAAAAATGAAGTTTTGAGGGGAATAATAAAGGCCTTTTCGAATTTAGATTTTTTTAAACTGTTAAATGGAACGAATACAATTATAACAAAAATTATTTTTAGTCTTTTCAATTAACTATAGTCTTGTTTACCTTAATAATATGAAAGAAAGATATTTTACTCACTATTTTAGGGACTGCTACGTCAAAATAAAAAAATGACAAATTTTTGCTATTATTTTGTTATTATAATTTCCAAAGATAACTCTTATAAACTTCCAACTTTTGATGATAGATAATTGAGTTATTAAATTTTTAAAACAGTTTTAAAAATTCTTAAAAATTGTAGAAAGTGTTTGTTATTAAATGTCAGTCCATTTTAATTTATTTTCTATGAGAGTAATAGCTCAAAATTGTGTGTAAATTTGAATGTTTCTGCGACATCTTGTTCCAAAGATATCAAGGAATCGCGCGTGTGTGTATGTTTAGACTTAACTCGCGCTATATATAATTGTATGTTATTGTTGTTTAAAATTTATAATATTGAATTTTCTTTGGAATTGGCTAAAAATTACTGGAGATTTTTGTGGAATGCGTGCCTTGATAAGCATGGAGCTTTTTTTTAAATTAGACGATTTCCAATTATTTGAATTTACCATGATTATCACCAATTCCTTTTAAAAACTGCATTTTAGTCAACTAATGATTTATGTGTCTAAGAAATTGTTGTTTACAATTTTAAAACAAATTAATCTTTTCTCTGAAGAATTTAAATTTATAGTGTTTATTTTTCCCTTTCGTCATAAAACTGTTCTTAGCTAGACACAAATAATTTATTTAACCGAGTGTTTGTATATAACTAGTCCAATTAAATTATTTCTTACTAATTAATCGACGCGCGCCACCTAGAAATTCAGCAAGCTATATTCATACAAAAAAGAACAGCTTCCTTTGTTTCAACCTCTCTTTCAACCTTTCTTTCAAACCCTGTTTTCAACAAACTGCTTTAAATGTATTGTGTCTGGAAATTACCAAATTGATACGTTCGCCATCTTGCATTAATATTGGTTTTGTGTACAAATATAATTTTAATATTATTACTTCTTTATGTTGTTCTTTCTACAGGGTTTAGCCTTAATATGTTTTTAAAATTAAAATTGTGTATATTTTTTTTCACTTTCTTATTGATTTAAGATATCTTAAAATATATTTAAGTGTGTTTTAGTTTCTACCCTCGTTTAAATTCCGTTATTTAACGCGTAAACGATAATAAAAAAAATACTCACTTTCGGTTCGAATTGATTTCGTATCAAAAACACCTGCTTTGGCACTCACAAATTATTATAGTAATGTATTATCCCTATCAGATGGAACATGTTTAAAAATAGAAACATTATCACCATAATTCTAAATTTATGGTAAGCATTTCTATCAATTTGAGTTTATAAAATAGAACGTTTATGTATTAAAATAATAAAAAACAGTTTAATAGAGATTATAAAAATACCAAATTCTCTTATTGGAGTAAGTGGAACACAAGGACTTTTAAGGGAACTATTATTATAATAATATCTGTGCTAAAAACAAATATCAATTATCATAATGAAGCTAATTGAAACATATTCATAATTTATAATATATTACGAAAGCGGGTTTAAATTGGTAAATTTCTTTATTCAATGCTTCATTTTGTGACTCATTCAACAAAAACTATTAACACATTTATTTTATTTTTAATTTTCAACCACTTGCACTGTGCTGGGTATAAGAAAAAAAGTTATAACTTTTAAAAAATTAAAAGTCGTGCAGTTCTTGTCTCCCGCAACTATAATAATAATTTCACTAACGATACAACGGGCACTCAAATACTACTCGCACGTTCCCAGATAAATAATTCATTACAATTGAGGAAAGCCAAAAGAATAATTTATTTTTATAATATAATAAATTTCGCAATAAACAGTCCATTTGGAAAATGACAAATTAATAACTTCCTGGTGGAGCTGTAATTGATTTAAACACCTCTGATGTCGCGTGTTGCCTGGCGGAGTTAGTTTGGCAATCGGGCAATGAACGGCGATTTCGGGTTTAGCTCTAGAACCCATCTGTTGAACGCCACGCAAGCGTTAAGCACCCGACCAATTCGTCCAATAATAGCCCATATTCGAAATGAAATTATCCCAATTACACCCTAAGCCGCCTGATTAAATTACTTTCGATATTTTAATGATTGATAAAGCCATGCCTGCCTGCCTGGCGCAATTAAATAATTAAATTCCCTTATATTATTAATAATATTGTCCCTCTCCCTGTCTACTTGTAGAGCCCAGCGCGACACCTATACAGCGGCATGAGGCGGGAATCGGAATTGGAACTGGAATTTGTGGTGTTATCTTTCGAGCCAACACCTTTACAGGCACTTGAACACCTCTAAAACAACACCGTTTGTATATTAGACGAATTGGCCAACGGAGAAATTGTTGTACGATTGCTCAACAAGTGGTTGAGGAAGGGGGCTCGTAACGACGACTATAGGAGCAACAACAAAAACAAAGCCCTGTTTGGCCAAGAAGGACTTTTAAGTGGCTTATTATGGCGACTCGAAATGACTTTTATGAGGAAGTTTCGAATTTGGGACCGACTGCCAGCGCGGTCGCCCCCATCATCAGCCAACCTGTAGCGCCACTAATGCAGGGGATGACCAATTTAACCCCTTCCAATAACAATATTAACAACAGCGGCAATAATAATAATATCAGTGGTAGCAACGGGAACAGCACCACAAATGATCGCCAACATTCGATCAGGTTCAGCCTGCCCACGTCAGTAGCAAGCAGCACGGCGACGACGACGGCCACAGTCTACCCCATCCAGCATCATCCTCCGCCCAGCCACCAGCAGCAAAAGTTCGAGCCCAATTTGAACCTGAAGCAGAATATTACAGGGAATTTACTAGAAAGTAGTGGATTATATCAGCAGCATAATGGAGAAACTGGCCAGTACCTGCCCTATTCCAGTTGCATGTCCTTTAACAACTCTAATAATAATATAGCTGAGGACACGTCAAACCCCCTACTCTCAGGGTGTCACCAGCAACAACAGCAGCAAGCACTGAATTCCAATGTGTACAGCCAGCAGTCTCACCTCCAATCTCTAGTGAATTATAGTAACAATAACACCAATTCCAATAACTGTAACACAACAAATAACAATCTAAATTGCGTTCTAAGTGATAGTGGTCTGGACAGTTTGAGCAGTGACGTGTTGAGTCAGTCTTTAGGCAGCAGTAACGGTTTGCTCAGTCCCCAGCTCAACCAATTGGTCGGACATTCCTTGCAAAGTGACTTAAGTGACTATAATAATGGTGGAGGGAAAACGTATCCCTGTAGCTCGCCATCAAATTCGTCATCATCCCCGTTCTATTATCAGCAACAACAACAACAACAGCCTACACAATTGTTCTCTACGCCAAACACCAACCAGCAGAAAGTACAAAATCTCAGCAATTCAATCACCCACAACAACAATTACCAGCCAAATATCCTGAACAGCAACAACAGTAACAGTGTGATGTGTTCGAATAACGGTTTTAGTGCAAACTATAATAACAGTTCCGGTAACAAAATAGGATACAACACTAGCAATATGAATAACATGACAAGTTCTGAAATGGAGAGTCCTGTTCATCAGAGGAGCTATATAGACCTTACGAATAGTACTTCAAAACAACCCACAACGAACAATTCCTACTACTACCCTCATCAACAGCAACTACCACTGACGAATCATAGTCAAAAAGTGTCCAAGCGTACTAGTTATGAGGAACCTGAAATAGTGTCAAATGCCGGTGGGTCTTACAACTACCCAACTGTTCAATCGTTTCCTTACCATCATCCAGTAGCGCAACCTGGTCGTGGACCTATCTACAATGCTCCAAATCAACAGATGATTCCGTCTAATTTAGAGCAACAGAAACTGTATCCTAGGCGAGGCTATCATCAGACTATGTATCCTGGAGATGCTCCCAAAGCAAAACCTACCTATGGCCATATACCGTATCAATATCCTGAGCACGTAGCCCAGAAGAGGGTTCCCGCCAACTATAACTACCTATCCCAGCCCAATCAATCAGTGCCACCTGTTAACCCAAGCTTAAGGAATTACAGTGAAGTGCATCATACGGGAGAATATGACCTGTCAAAGAAACAAGTGCATCCTAGTCATATGGGCTATCCACCGACAAATCCTGTTCCGTCAAAATATCCTTCAAATTCAAACTATTTCCCTGCTCAATATGAAGACTACAGGCAAAGTTCTAAGTCTATTGCTAAACCACAGTATCCACCAGGAGCTCAAATGTTACCAGCCTCAAATGCTCACAGAGGAGGTTTCAATGTCCACGCCAATGGTTATTATCCAAATTTACCTATGAACTACAGTCACCCTCAAGTGAATTCGTATAATAATTCGGCAACAACTTATCCAGCAGGACCTTACCCGACTGTTCCTCATCCTTATCAGCCATCAGAAATGGCCTACAACCATTATCCACAAAGCCATCCAAATTACCCCAAGTTACCTAGTCATCAACAAAAGCCAATTGAGGAACCATATCCTGTGGCGAAATACAATAGGCCCTGTTATTATGAAACTACAACTGCGGATAAAATTCCTTATATAGATCTGGAGGAACAAATAAATAGTTCTAAAATTCCGAAAACCAGAAGTAGTTCGTACCCACAAGGAAATATAGACTATCATCATGCTCAGCAATATCCTCACCAGTTTTACCCTCAAATGGCGACAAGTGGAAGTGGTGTGAATAATATGAAATACAGCTCAATGTATGGAAAAGAGAGGTATCGATATCCTCCCGTTGCTCAACACTATCCTCCAGGATTAAGTCAAGGACCTATGCATCACCATCATATGCCTCCGATGGCAACTGGTCACTTTAATCCAAATCATCATTTCCATCCTCATTTGATGCAACATCCACAGTTTGATGACGGGACGAAGAAAATAAATGTTCGGGAGTTCCTATCCTCGTGGAACGACGATGAAGAAGAGGCCGGTGGTGCATTTGACCCTAATCAAATGACAGACTATCAGCGATATTCCAATTATGCCAAATCCCAGCAAATAGCCGAAAAGGACGTAATAGACTTGGCTAAAACTCAACGAATTCAGGTTGGAATTTCAATAGATAAGACTGACCTTATCAGCTCGAGTGCACTTAATCTGCCAGATATAGTAGTTGATATTGAGAAACAGCAGCAGCAACAGCAACAGCAGAAGACAGGTAGTTCCCCGGTGCCAGTCAATGACCAAAACAACACCGCAGAAGAAAAACTGTACGTGATAGAGTCGATTGATGTACCCATTTCTGAGCTGAATAAATACAAACATCTGAGCGTTATCAACAAATTGCCGGAGAATATAATCCATATAGTCAACAAGCCGCCGCCGGTGTCTAGTGATGAGGTGATTATCTTGGATGACTGTGAAAATAATTTCAATGAGAGTGAACTTATTGAAAAAGCAGATGAGCAACCGGGACCGACATCTGCTGCAAATGAGGAAAAGGTTTCATCTGGAGTGGAAAATTCCATGAAGTTTATAGAGGAAATTGAATCTAACTCGGACTTTAAGAACGACTTTGAACTGAATGTCGAGTACGATGCTTTTGCTGTAAAGAAACAGCCTGAAACACCGGTTAAAACAACTGACAGGAAGGAGTCCGTAATTGTTGCGAATAATATTGAGGTGAAGAGTGTAAAGAAGAAACACAAAAGGAAGAGAGTGAAGAAGACCAGCGAGAATAGTGATTTGAGTGACTCGGAGCAAGTATCTAAAAAGAAGTTCAAGTCCTTGGTCAAGTGTTGTTTGGATGTAATAAATACGAAAGGATATCGACGAAATGCAAACCTGTATTTAAGTTCTCCGGAAAGTGAAGTGATAATTCCCGAACCAGTTGAACTGAAATACTTTAGACGGAAATGTGTTCCAGTGTATAACCCAGAGTCATTGCGAAACTTGTGCGAAAATGTGTTGAGCGAAATGAGTCTGATCCCCGAGGTGCCCGTAGCAGAGAACGTCGAAGTGGAGAGTGAGGTGATGGAGGTGCCCAAACTGAGAGACCTATGCGAAGAAGTACTTAAGCTTAATCACTATATCATCGACATGGACGAGCTGTGTGAAATTGGCGATAATGAAGTCGGCCAAGATAAGGCGGATAATGATTCCACTGATAACAATAACAACAGTGATAACAATAATCACAACAATGGCAACTTTTGTCTGATTAACTTGTTGAGTGATTCCACCGACCAGTGTGCCGTGGACTTTCTGAAAGCGGTTGAGGATGGCGCCGAATTTCAGGTCATCAGCGATGATGACGACGATGACATTCAAGAGAGGACGGCGATTCTGGAAGACGATTGTCTGCCCTGTGATAATACTGATAGTGTAGAGAATGACGATTGCGTGATTCTGGACCAGCCAACGCAACGCGACGAACTAATGGACTGTGATTATTTTCTCGAGGAGATGAACAGTATTCAGTGTGAGGAGGAGATCATTCCCATTGATTTGGACAGACACAGACGAGACGTTTTGACCGAGTCGTTGCGATTGAAGTACGTAAACAAGTCGTCTGAATTCAGATTCGCATTATC
The DNA here is from genome assembly GCA_001014945.1 of Clogmia albipunctata. Lineage (NCBI taxonomy): Eukaryota > Metazoa > Arthropoda > Insecta > Diptera > Psychodidae > Clogmia > Clogmia albipunctata. The sequence continues at coordinate 25,411 of JXOV01003675.1, forward strand.
TCTTCTGAGGCGTTATCAACGGATGACTTTGATAAACAGGCAAACAAGAACCAGATTGCCAAAATCTGCTAAATTACAGAATCGGTACAAAGTAATAGCGTATTTCCAGCGAAAATATGGCAAAAAGGTGAAAACAATTGTGCAACAGCAGATAAGTGAAATAGTCGATAAAAATAACTGTCCAAAACCGGCTTCAAACCCCATTGTTCCAGATACGAGTCCAGCTGATAAGTTAACCACAGAGCAAACAATCATCAACTTGATTACTCCACTTGATAATCAACAATCCAGAGAATTGACTGAAAACGTGACTCGAAAAGCGATAATTGAAGATAAGAGTGCCCACAAAAGTTCCTATCGAGAAGCGATACCAAATCAGTTCAAGGATAATGGCCGCAAATCTGTTGAGAAACGACATCGCTTATCATCAACAACTGGGTTAGACCAGGAGACATTGAATGGAAGTGACAATGGCAAGAGATATCGCCGACATAAGAGTCTAGAATCACGTAAAAAGTGGGTAAACAGGTCGAATAGCGATGATACAAGTGAAAAAACAAAATCTAGTGACAGCTTTGAAAATGACATCAAATCTGAGCGATCGGGATCGTCAAAAGTGATCAAGAAAAAAACAATATCCAGTAAAAAGATAAAGCCCAACTTTGATGAAATGCTGTTGAACATTGACAGCATTTACAAAAGTGTTTCCAAACCAAAGCCTCTGAAACGCCAAAAAGATCATTTAGATGAAATACGATCGTCAATTGAGTCGAGCAGCAGCAGTTCCCCATTGTCCACGACATCATCATCATCTTCTAGCCAACAATCGCAGCCGGAGAACGGAAAACGGAAACGTAAACTGAAATTCAGTGACTACAAAGCGATGCTAAATACAAAACCTAAACAACCGCCAAAGATTCGCAATCTTGATCTCGACAAGATCATCACAAAGCAGGCTGTTGTACAACTAGAGCGGGACGGATATATAGATAAGTTGGGCAAACTCTATACGTAATTGTTATTTTTGAACACAGAAAAATGGTGGTGTATCAGTTGTTGTTAGTGATTAAAATAATTGTGTAAATAATATTGAAGACAAATTGGATTAATGTTTGCAATTATTTCCATCAAAATATTGTTGTTTGTCCGTTTGTAAAGTTCGATCTGTTATCAGTTGATGGCCCATTGTAAAATTAGTTAATAATTTAATTGCGATCATTACAGAACTGTCGAAATCGGTTTTGGATTCAATTCCGATGTTGATCTCATAAAAAAGATTGTGTAAATATTTAAGTGCTGTAAATTGAAAAAAAAACAAAACCTGTACCGTTGACATTCCTGTTGTGAAATTGCTGAAACTTGTCAAAATATTTTACTTTTTATCTATATTATATATTAAATCTCTCAATTACGAATTTAAGAGTTGTTCTATTGTTGATTAACAGGATTCGATATTATGGAAATGTTATAATTTTAACCTAAGGCACCTAGTGAAATAAAGAAAAAACAAAATCTTAATAGCCAAATGTCATTAGTTATTTAAAAACAAGTTTGTAAAAATTTAATTAAGTTTTAATAGGACTGCGAGCCTTTTGTGTGAGATATTTTTGTAGTTTTTAAGAAATAAATTGTATTCTAGACATTTAGTACCAAATATTGTATATCAAAGAACTTATTCGGCTATGTGACGTAGGTTATAATAGTTATTATATTGTAATATTTAAAAGCTATTGTGATTTATATAGGAGAAGAGAAAAGTTTGTATATTTTACCAGAATTTGCGTGGTTTTCGGGTCCAAATATTATTTGTATATTATGTGGTGAATTTAAAAGTGCTGCGTGTGACGGTGTTTGAAACGGTTTAGCAGCTTTTGTTGAACAAGAAGAATGTTATTAAATCTCTATTTTATAATCCCACCAATTGACTACAAAACTGGATAATATTTTTAAATGAAAGGAAAAGAAATACGTATTGGATAAATAATATTCAAATTTATTAAGACGAATCAACTTGTACAGATGGTGTCGTAAATAAGAAACAGATTTAGTGCCTTGTTCGATAATGAATTGATCGTATTTTACACACAGCGAAATCTAATCGAATTTTGTAACTAACCTCTTGGTAAATATTTTATAATGTAAACAAGGAAACACATTTGATACAAAAAAGTTTATCCGTTATATTGATTGTGGCTTAAAATAAAAATCAAATGTACATTTAAATACTAAGAGAATGGAAAACACCTATACATTTGGTCGATTTTTACAAAAACATAAAAACAATTCACACCTGTGGTGTATACAGAATCACACGCCTAGTCTTTTAGCAAACGAGGAGAGAAAATACATAGAATAGTTTAAATTATTTATTATATATTAAATATACCAGATTGAAATGAAAAGTAGATCTTAAATTAATTATACAATATATTTCTAGAAATATTATATAAAAACGGAAGATGTGTTTGTGAGTGTGTGAAATTTTAACAATGTTTCAATCGAATATGTTTCCTAAATGAAGATTCAAAAATGGCGAAACTGAATCCGAATAAAGAGATACTTTATAATTTAAAATAATCTTGTTTTTCTTCTTAAAAATGATAAAATGTGGCACAATGGGGTTAAAAGAGCATTTGTTTCAGCAGAGCGATCAATGCAACAGGTACAAGTGTCATCGGCACCAGGTAAGATCCACCGTTGCAGCCGTCAGCTCCGTCGCAACTTTCACAGAATTCGACTTCAATGAAGGGAACTGTGTGGTCCATTTTGCAGGAGTCCTTTGGCTTGTCCACAGATTCGTAGAAACAGCTCCTCGAAAAGATCCTCTTGTCAGCAACTGCATCAAAAGAACAAGAAATAATTAATAATATATCCTCATCTTTTCTTCTTTATTCTAGTATCTAATAAGAAGTTTGATTTTGAAAAAACAAATTATTTTTTAAATATAATCTAGAGATGATTTTTTTTATTTTGCAGCTTTCGATCCTGCTTATATTATATTTTGAGTTTTTAATTTCTTTTAATAATTTTTGGAGTAAATTTTAATCATTTTATAGCGTTGATGAAAAGTTTTTTTTAGTAATATCAGCTGATAAAAATTATTTTTTTTAAAAACAAAATTAAGTATCTTATTGAATGGGAATTTTTTATTTCCTTATTTTAAGGTTTCCATTAAATAAGGAAATAAAAAATTCCCATTCAATTCCCATAAAGAACGTGAAGGGTCTCAACCAGGGGTCTGTAATAAACAATTGCCTTGCGAGAATACCTCCAAAAGGATAACGAATCAGAGGCAATATTCGGGCCTCCATAAAATTATATTAAAGTGCAATTTTTGGCCCCTGTTTTGGTTCAACTCGCTTAGGTCGAAATTCGAATTTCAGGTTTGTTGCACTTGACTGTACAAATGCATTCCTTTTGCAAGATGTTACTTTTGGCCTATTTTACTTCTTGCAATTTCGCTTTGATCTCTTTTGCAGTTCCCAACCAAAAACAGGGGCAATAAACTTTCGACACTATGATATGTTTTTTTATGAAGGTTTTTACATACGCAATATACTTTGAAAAATTTGATAGATTTTATTGATCTTGCTGGGCTCTGGTCTCCACCTCAACCAATGGGTTTTTACATTTCATTGGCTTTTTTGTTTTCAGTATTTTATTAGTCAATAGTTAGCACCTAGATCGGTTGTAAACGCATCCAAATTTGCCAGTTTCAATAACTATCACATGCATTTTTAAAATTTCGCTAGAAATATTTTTCGGCAATGTCCTCGGAAACGTTAACACTGGACTATAGATGTTGAATGGAAATATTGTTTATAAATTTAAATAAATTTACAATTTTATTCAAATAATTCTGATATATATGAAAATACTCCACCACCAACTCACAATTCGGCTCATTTAAATTCCTAATCTTTACAATCAATTCATTCCATTTTTTTATTGAAAATATATTAAATTTATAAAGTTTTAATTTAGTTGCTGTTTTGGGATAAAACCATTGAATTTCAGTGCCGGTCCATAATATCACACGGTTACTCCTCAGATATTGGTTTGTATTACCTGAGACAAGGCCCCCCGAAACTTGTCTCAGAAAAGGTGGTATTGAATTGATCTCATTTGAACCTTTAAATTAATGTTCATTTTTACACAATACTAAAGTCCCTCATTTTTGTTTGTTTTTATATTTGGCTATCCTTTCCAATTGATCTTGGTCCCTTGATCAGATCATAGGTATGTTATCTTTGAAATGTTGGCTTTTACTACAATCTCATATAGAATGCAATTTTTTTCATAATTTAAGTTTTAAAACCTAAAGCAGCTGACTTTACCATCTTTTAATCTTTAAAAGTTTATTATAATCATCTGTTTTATTTATATCAGATATACCAATGAATATAAATAAAATTCACTTTTAATGATTAGTTTATTGTCTAGATTCAGGCTGTTAATTGAGCATTTTAATGATAGTATTGATTGTAATAAAAATCAAATTATACTATTATCGCCGTTCTGTTTTGAATAAAATCATTTATACCTTAATAATTTTGAAATTAATTAATTTATTATTTAGCTTATCAGATGTGAGAAAATAGTTATGGGTCTAACTTATTTAAAAAATTTGAATTTAATTTGATTTTTAATGTTGCAAAACAATGAACCTTGTATTATCAGTTTCAAAATGTGTGGTTTATTAATTTTATATAAAAAATCATTGCAGATTGTTGAAACAATATAATAGAGTCTTTTTCACAAATGTCACGACCTAACGCTAAAGTAACGATTAGCAAACCTAGCTATTTCTGTAGTTTCGTTTTTCGGAATAAAATTGACAGACGAGTTCATTTTTCAAATTAGATCTCACATTCTTTGAAATGTTATATTGGGTTGAGCATTTGAGTCACACACCACACACGAGGGGCTATGATTCACAATCGTACAAGAATCTTCTCATAATCGATTATTGGTCTTATGATGTCGACCAAACACCAAACTATGGCGTGTCTCACTCATTCGTCCACTTGTGGATACATTCCGGATCAAGGTTTAGCAAGGTGCAATAAGAATCGCTATAAGGATAGCATTCGGATTGTGGTATCAAGGTATTATCCGACCGGGGATTGTATGATTGTCTTATCCTTATAGTTTTAGCCGAAATAACCCTGAAAATGCAAGAAAACCACCTATGCACACTCCTCATTCTTTGTAATTGGAATAATTATTAAAAATATTATTGTGAAAGCAAAACATTTCCATTTAAAGTTAAATTCTTTAAGATCTTGACAAAAATTATAACAAGCATTAAACCGAATATTTATTAAAATACTTTAAAATAATATCCGATAAACAAAGAACATAAAAAAAAATCTAAAAAATGATAATTCAAACCATCGAAAATTCTACCCTTTCCCGAGGTCCCTATAAAATCTCTTGATATTTCGAACTAAAGCCATACAATTTTGTGCTCTCGGTAATTCGAACGAAAATTTTTTTCTGTTTTTCACTAAAACCACTCGGTAATTCGAACTTATCGGTGTAAAACACACAACAAGTCGAAGTTGCAAATTTTTTGTTGCAGCATTTGAGATGCCTTTTCATTTAGAAAAAGTTACTGAGCAGTCTGCGCAGCAACAATGGAACCACTTGATAATTCTCGATCATAAGAAGTATTTTAAGGGCCCTTGGACGTTCAAACAACAGTCGACTGTACAGAATATAAGGTAACATTTTAAAATAGATTCGATTTTGAAGTTTTATTTTATTGTTGTTTTGGTACATGTGTCCTGAACATATGTTTCAAATTTCAAGTACATATATATTTATAGTTTGGTTTTGACGGATAGATAAGATAGACATATTTCGTTTGTTCGCCGATTTTCTTCTCTTGAAATTAAAGAGAAGGCTTTATATTTACTAAGTACGAAAAAAATTCAAAAGAGGATTCATTCATTACAATATCATTTTACTAATAACGGAAATGTTTAAGAGAGAAGAACCCCAGTAAAATATAATTAATTAATGCTTGTTTTTTTTAAATTATCAAATAATTTGTTAAAATTTAATTTCTGACATTAAGCTCTTTATATGCTTAAGGCACAGCAAAAAATTATTTTTTTAAAATTCCGTATCGAAAAGCAGCTTCTTTTTAACGCAAATTGGTTCCATAACGGTACGGTGATATTTCAAAATTTGAACGCAAATGAATGAAATTACATATTATTGTCATAATCCAATCCCTACAAATTTATTATATAAATTTAAAATACAGTCGATAAAGTTTATTAGAGTGAGATGGGACTATTTCTACCTCTTTCCAATCAATAAGTGGTGGTTCTCCCTCTAATTTGATCAGACTGAATCTTAGTGTCTTAATTTACTTGTTCCTTAATCTGAAAAACCCGTTGCGAACGTTTTAATTAATAATTATCGATTAAATGGTATTTTTTCAGAATTACACAAAATAACATTCAATACCCATGTGCTGTAATGACCTCTATTTCATCACTTATTCAACTTATTCTAAAAAAGCTAAAAGAATAATAGTCAAGTTTATGAAAATGACATCATTTTTATCACATACTCGAATATATAATATGACAATATTATTTAATTAAATAAGAAATAATAAAGAAATAATTTCTACTTGATTATCTTTTATTTTAATTGAGATAACATCTCTGAGAGGCAGAGAAAGATAGCAGAAAAAATATGACGATAATGAAAGCAATTAATGTTTCCTCCGCATTAATACGAGTTTGTATTACTTAAAACATCTGTTTGCATATTTTTGACACATTTTGGCTCAGTCTAGCAACAAAAAAAGGCCTTGAATGTGGTCAAAGTCGAATTTACTCTCTAAATATTTTATTTTAAAACAAATTTGCATTAAATTAAAATTGTTTTGACAAAGCCGTGATCTATGGAATGTTTGACTGACTCACCTCTTGTGATTAGCTTTTTGCAGACTTGTTTCATGGTTCCATTAATTTTGAGAACCTGGAGAGGGATGGCTGGACATTCCACATAGAAGTACCTCCTCTGGACCTCGGACATGTCCTCTGGGTCGAACTTGTCCGCACAGTTTGCATTCTCCCCGGAATTGCAGTTCCAACACTTGAGGGCAGCACCTTGATAATCGCACGAAAGGAATAAAAACAGAATCTAATTTCAGAAAAACAATTCTCTTCTCTCCAATTCTCAACAGAAAAAATCTAAAAATACGCTGATATTTCGCCACTAAATTCCAATTTCACTTTTACGCTTTTCTTCATGTTACGCTTTCTAATTCTAACCTGATTGGATGAGAACAACTGCCACCAGGAAAATCGCAAACACAATTTGAATTGATTTGGTCATTTTTCGCACTGTTTCGACTGTTCTTAAACGGGTGATTGAACAATTTTCGGAATAGACTCCCACAACAGTTTTAGCACTTGTCCCCAATTAATGCCAATTATGCTAATTGATGGCTTTGTCACTTTTCTTCTTCTGGACACTCCCTGGCACTTAATTCACTCTCCGTTCGCGCGTTCACTCAGTTCCCACCAACTCCACTGACTGTCTCGGGCCGACTATTTGGAAAACTGATAAATAGATGAAACAACCAACAGACTATGTGATGGGGACGACGACGACGATTCCATACCATTTAATTTCGCCAAAAGACGCTCAATATATGCGATATATTTAAAAATAACCTCCTCACGCATCACTCTGGTCGCACAATCGGACAAACATCTGATCAATTTAATTTAATACGTTTAATTGGGAAGAGAACACCTTCTTCTAAAATTAATTTCCAACAGATAAATTGTTTTCTTGGGTTCAACTTTAAATTTTGCAATTGATATGAATTATTTTCTTGTTAAACAGGTGTCAATTGAAAAACATTACAGTAAAAAATTATTAAGTTCAAATCAATTATCTAATATGAATAAAATATCTTCGGATACAGTCAAAATTTATAGATAGATAAATTGATATTAGTCTATAAAAAATATTATGACAAACTAAACTAAAAATCAAATTTCAATTTAATGTTTAAAAAATGCTGGAAGCATTTATATTTTATTTTTTATTCTAAAAATCAACCATACGCACTAATAGTTATTTATACAACAAGGTCGATAAGATAAGTCATTATTAAACACAAGGGTTGGTTTAAGCTAGAGCGTAGCGAGTGCCTTAAAGAAGGCCCGAGTATTTAATAATGCTTATCGACCGTGTTTTTGTACAAAATTTTATACATTTTTAAATAGATTTACACCAAATTTAAAAAATAATTGTTTTATTAAAAAGTTGGTTAAGCAGCTCTAAATTTAAAACTTTAAATATTTTATATTCTTCTCTCACACCAAGCCCAATATTTTACATCCCTCTCTTACTCATAACCGCAAGGCGTAGATATTTCTGATTGGTGGTTTATTTGAGAAAAAATCGTTAATACTTGCAAATCACAGGTAGGCCACGCCCAAAAATATTGACGACCATATAAATGTGATGGATTTTTTTACGGAGGTCACACATTAATAATAATAAAAAAGCACTAGTGCTATAATAATGACTTTAACAAAACAAATTTGAGTGTCATAATATAAATTTTATGCAGCAAAAATGCATAAAAAATTATCTTTAAAAATAATCAAGTTTTAATATAGATATGATCAGTATATTGTTGCTGCAATAAAGATTAATCAGTTTGAAGGTTCGTATGTGCTTTGTTTTCATTCGCAACTAGTGAGTTAGATTCAAGAAGTTACTTTTATACATTTGTAAATATCTTAATTTTTAAATTGGATTAGTTTCTAATGCTAAGAAAACAAAAATTTTTCATCTTCATGTCAAGGCGACTTCTGTTTCGAGATTGTGAGAAAAACTGTGTTCACTGATCAATTATAACTAATTTAAGATTAATTTAACTATCTTATCTACTTATGATCCTGGAAAAGGGATATTTTCACAAAAAAAATTATTATCATCGGCACAGTTTTAGTTTTTAATAAGGAGTGTATTTTTAAATTCTCTTAATTTTAACTACTGTCATTTAAAGATAAATCAATAAATTGATTTTTAAAAAAAGTTAAAACACAAAAATATTTTCGCCCCAATATTTTGCGAATTACTCATTGTGCAACGCAAGTTACCTCATCACATTTATTTGGTAAATGCATCAGCGGTTCTCAATCCAAAATCCAGTGGATTAATTAAAGTATTCCCAGTCCAAACATCACTGATTTCATAAACATATTTCGGTCAGAGGAACGTGATTTGGTTACAAAATCTTATTCGAAATATTACTTCTTACTAAGGGGTTATTGTCAGCTACTTCTTAAGGTACTTAACTTTACCATCAAACCATTTATAAATATACAAACAACACGGCGCTTTATTGTTTGAAATACTAATGGTCGTGTCAATTTCTTCCGATTTATGGTTAGAGGCAAAGACAGTGAGGGGAATGTGGTAATAGTTTGTAAGGTGTAAATTCCTGACTCTCAATAGTAAATAATAAATTGAATTTTTTATATTTTGTCGTCTGTTAAATAAATAAATATTTCATATTTTAAATTCATCAAAAGTCAATACTGAATAAATATTTTAAGGGAAAACCACTTAGTAAAATAACAAAAATGAATATTCATTCAAGATTTTTCATATTTAAACCATTTTATTTCCATGTTGAGAAAAATGTTCAAAAGGTTTTCCAAAAAATGTATGATCAAGTTTGTTCAACACTCTCGAGCATTAGAATATAGGTCAGATCAATTAAAACATTGCTACTTCAAGTTCAAATTCAATTATTTTTCCAATTTCTTACTCCATTCGTTTTAATTGCGAAATAATGCAAAATAATCAATAGAAGACTCTATCTTCTTGGATCACGGGTCGTTACAAAACAAATAGTTTTGTATTTTAAACAAAACAAACAGAAGAATTGCGAAATTCGCGATAAATGTTATCATGTTAACGTCAACAAAACCAACAAGTTAAATCTGGTAAAAATGAAAAAAATGTCGTTTCAATTTAAAACAAATTGATTCAACTAATAAAACTGATTAAAAATACTTGCTCATCTTAATTAGCTCATCTCTTGAAGATTCTAAGAAATTTGTAATACAATATATTTTCAATTTTATTTAATTCTTGATTTTTTAAAGTAAAATTGTCTTAAAAGTATATGTAACTACTACTAAACTCTTAATCGTGACCTAAAGAATGAAAAGCCATTCTACTTATTTGCTAATATTTTTGCAATTAACAATTGAATTGAAGTCCGCAAGTAATTCTCGACTATTTTATTGGCATCACGCGATGAATCTATTCTCTTTACATGAACTTCATAAACTATTTTAAACTCTAACTCATATTAATAATTGTAATTAAAAAATACATTTAATTGCCTTATTTCGATATACGTAAATATATATAATATTTTTTTTTCCGCTAAAATCTGTATTAAATACAAAGTCGATTAACGTAAAAAGTCAGGCCGATTATTGTTGTTGTGGTAATACGTCATCCTCCTTCCGTCAAACTTTGTTTTCATTTATGGCTAATGAGTTACATTCAAGACAATACTTTTAATAGAGCGAAAAAGTCTATGAATGCAAATAAGTACGTGTAATAAGTATCTACTATTGTGATTAAAATGGTTAAAGAAAGTTATTTTGTCCCGAAATTTGGAAATAATCACAAAAAAATCTACTAGTGTAGGTTCTTGGTTTAATGGCGTTTTAAGAAATTTAACAAAATAAACGAGTGCAGTGGTCATTTTGAATCAGACTATCTGATACGGACCAAACAATATCTCAGAAGAAAATTCGCACGATCTTATTCTTAATTAACTTTGATTAAATAATAGCTATTTACACTCGAGAAGTATATAATTTTTTTACACTTTCGCTAAAAAATCACGTAAAACTAATTTAAAAAATTTTGGCAGTTACAAAGATCGTTATTTGAAAGATTTTCAAATGCTATTTGTTTGTTATAACGCCATAAATAAAAAAATTCAATAGTTTTTTCTTCAAAATAATACTAAAATTGTGACTTTTTTCATTAGTGTAATAAAAAATCTAAATTTTCACTAGTTCGAAAAAGTGATACATTGTGATGTCAAAAGGCTAGATTTTCGATACGAAAATGAGTGCAAAGAGATCACTATTTCAATTGAAAACCAAACTTAACCTATATTGGTAACAAATTTTCCCAACCAAAATAAATCACTCTGAAACTCAACAAATCAGTTACAAGGAATTTGTAAGACGCCCTTTTGGGTAGTACAATTAATGAATTTTATTGACTGATTTACCGCACACAGCGGGCTATAAATAAATATCCCGTACTGTAGTAACGTTACTTCTGTTCTCTAGCTGCTGATGGTGATTATAAATTCTGGTTGCATCGATCCGTTGAACAGACCGCACATGACTTAACGGAGGAGTCTGGATTGGCGCATGGGTCTGGACTGGCCAGGGCGCATCCCCGTCTCAGAACGTCTCTGTCGTAATCCGTGGTGTCGACTCTTTTCACGCAAACGAACTCCTTATCATCGCTGATGCCTCTGAATTTGGGCGCTGATTCACACTCTATCAAGAACTCGGGCCGGGGTTGAAACGGATCGTTGCAAGTCCACTCATAATCGGACCGGCATTCGTAGCAAAACAGCGCTTGGCCTTTAGAAGTGAACCCAAAACATATTAGGTAATGCACAGAATTAGCCATGACGATCGCAGTAATAAAAAAATTAAACTATCACACTCACCTTGATCGAATCTGGAGATCATCACGAAAAATCCGAGAAAAATAACAGCTGACTTCATAGTTGTGTCTCTCCTATAACCAAACCAAACTGAATGCTACTGAACGCCTGGAGAGGTACTAAATATTCAAATCATATTATTAGTTAACATTTTACCGGTAAAAAAACATTGACCCCGAAATACAAACAAAGACAAGAAACAGTTCCATTGTTTTTATTTATTCAACGGTCAAAAATTAGTGACAATAGTTTTTCTTGTTTCAAGACATTTAAAAGATATTTTGATAAAGGCCATTTAAACTAGGAGAAGCAGTCAATGTATCGAATTGTCTATAATAAAATCCAATTTTACCAAATGTTATTTAAATAAATAATAAAAATTCCATGATGATTTTCTTGAATTTAAATTTGGAAATAAAAAATTTTATTATACAAATACGTGTAATAAAAATTATCAAAAAATATAGTTAACAATCATTTGATCTGATACAAGATTATTAGAGTAGCTTATTGTAGAATATATTTTGTTCAATCAAATATTGTATTGGTTTGAGATATTGCAAAAATCTAAACCACACTGATAAACTATATTGGTAGGTTGGGCGCAGAACCCGCTAGGGGATTTTAGACGTTATTCATATACATATAAATAAATGAATAAGAAAAATGTAACTATGTACGATAACTTATCATTAGGTGTATGGAGGATAGCCATACATCTATCCTTAACTATTCCTGCATATCACAATTTCTGGTACTAACTTGTTGCTATCGATTAAGTATTTACTATAATGTTCCCTTTGTGAAGATTGATGATGGGATAGGATAGCAAAGTAAAAATATTTATTAGACTCGCCATTCAGCACCGCACACCATGACAGTATAGGTCTAGACACTTTAATGCAGATGTTCGATGTTAGTATTAAGAGCAGTTAGCTACATATGGACTATAGAAAACATGAAAACATGTTATGGAGGTGTTTTCTCCCAGCACTGGCAGTCTTTCGTGAGAATTAAATATACTTTAAATAACTCGTTATTCGATAGTTCGGCAATATTTGCTGTTAATAACAAGAAAATAAGTAATAATGTCTTATTAAAAGTTGTAAATTATATTGCAAAAGAAATAGAGTATAAGAGGATAGATAAACCTGTTTATGCATTTTTGTTGCTTAATATTGGTATTATGACACTCAATTTTGCTCGGTCGTTATTATAGCACAAGTGCCTTAAAGAATTCTTTAAAGCACATGTGCCTTTCCTTCATTATTAAAGTGTGACCTCCGTAAAGGAAATCCATTAAATTTATATATACGCCTCTTTCGTTGGACCTGGTTTCACTGTGATTTGTTAGTGTAAAATAAAATAAGCCAACTATAGGAGAATTTATGAACTACGTTTTCTTGTGATTTATCGTAGATATCGCAACATGTATTTCTACAGAAATTCGAAGAATTTTTTAGATTTTGTGTTAATTTATTTAAAAATGCATAAAATTTTTTATAAAACACGGTTGATAAGCATTATTAAACACTCGGGCCTTCTTTAGGGCACTCGCTTCGCTCGTGGCTTAAAACAACCCTTGCATTTAATGACGACTTATCTTATCGACCTTTTGGATACTGTAAAAGAGATATTCTATTCATTTTAATTTATCCTGAGAAGCCGATAATTCCCGCCATAGGTCAAACTCACACCGTTCTTACTAATGCAAAAATGGTTTTCAAAATATCTAATAATAATATACTAATAAACTATTCCAAATTAAATTCGATTAATTTATGGACTTAAAATTCGAAAATAAGACCGATTAATATTGCTGAAATTCCCGTATTTATTAATGAAAATAAGGTTTTTTTAAGTCTAAACATGAAAACATAAAACAAACAGTTAAATGAAATGAACACTCTTAGGAATGAAGTAACTTTTTTCACGTCATCGGACCGGACGATGATATAAAAAAAAATAAATCATTATGAGAAGCATATTTTTGGTTGAAGCATAATAATGTAATAAAAAAAAACCCAATTTCATCTTTTAAAACTGTAAAAAAATCTAAAAAATGGAATTGCTCTTTGTCTTAATTTATTCCTAAACTTTCAAACATTAAAAATTAAAATAGTTAATTTCCCAGTTTGAGAATCATTTATTTGGCTGTCTCCTCTACTGGTGACATTGTAAACAAAACACCCTCTCACTTTCATTCGGTCCTCCAATTAATATGTATATATGTATTTTTGCAATAATTTTGGCGCCACTTTCTCCCCTTGGCGGCGCCATAAAGTCTTGGTTTTTACATAGTGCGACGTCTCTTTGTGTCTTTGTGGACTTGCGTGTCTCGCGAATGACCTAATTTCTCCTTCACTGGATAGCTGTGTCCTGTCACAATGGCAGTTCGCTCAACCCAGGCTATTCGTATTCAATACGGAACTAAATACATAGTTCAACTCACCCTCAGTCTAAGAAATGACTCTGAAGAAAGGGAGAGTATGGTGTTTTCAACTTGGGATTTTACAGTATAGTATCTTTTAGTGATGCTTTAATGATACGACTCTTTGATAAATTAAACTGAACAATTTAAGACTAATTTATAGATTTTAAATTCATTCATAATTTACAACCATTTTGTGAATTTAACTTTAATTTATAATCTAATCTGCTTGAAATATTTGGTTCAATATTATAAAATAATCAGTTTATTCAATTATTTTTTAATTATTAATTATTAAATTAAGAAAAATGTTTTTTATATCATATGATGATATTTTTCTTGTTATTTTATTTTTATAATTCAAACTTTCCAATAAACTTTTATTTTCTTGTCAATGGATAATTTGGTTATTTGTATATAGCATATAGTTTTCAAAAATATAATCTAATACGGTTATTTCCGTCTTTTCGAATGCCAAAAAATTGTATTAAGAAATATCTTTCAAAACAAATGAAAACATTATAAATAAAATTAAAAAAGATTTTTATAAAATTAAATGCAAAATGAAAATAGTAGTGCTAAGCCCTCTCGAAAAACATGGTAAAATTATAATGGAATTATTTCCAGCACAATTGGAATTTTGCTAAAATCCAAATTATATTTGTACACGAAACCAATAAAAATAAATGGTTAAAGTTAAAATTTTGGTATAACTCAAATTTTGTGCAAGTTCACCATAAAATCTGCCATTATTTTATTGATTACACATATTCCATATCTTATGTGCATAGTATTTTAAAGAAAAAAATTCTATTTTAAATTTAATTCATACGCCAGACTCGTGTTTAAAAATTTGCCACTAGTTGGCCAACGTGTCGATTTGGAAATTACCGAAAAGATGGTAAGAAAGCCAGTCAAACACGGTATAGACAGTCGGCTTTTGTATGAAATTACCATGTTGTGCTTGTAGGTGGCGCAGAACTAGCATCTATAAGTTTTTTTTTCCTTTGGGGTTCATGAATTACATTCAGTGAAATTCAAAACATAAGTACTTAATAATTAATATCAACATTTTATTATTAAATAATAATAATAATTTTAAAATAAAACAGTAAAATATAATATAGGGAAAATATGTACAAAATGGCGTAGGGGGTGTTTCTGGGATTTGGATGTTTCTAGCTCGAATCTGACCGAGCTATCATGTAACCCAAATAGCTTTGGCTATCCTGCCAAAATTTGAACGCATTCAGTCCATGTGTGCCAGGGCCCTCAGAAGTTTTTCCAGCAAAATAAATTTGTATTTACATTTAGTTCAATTGAACATACTGGAAGAGTTTCGCTAATTTACATATTATCATGGTGC
>JXOV01003679.1:0-10169 GCA_001014945.1 Clogmia albipunctata
AAAAGATCGATTAAATCATCAATTACTGTGCGATGTATAAAACACCAGAGCAAGTCAACTCTATTTAGAAGGACCATATTTTCATTGTCATTTCCGAGACTTGTGTGTGAACAGCAGCCAATACTCGTAATATTAACACAGAAATTTTTATTGAGCGAAACATTGAAACAATATCCAACGGTGTCAAAGGTTCAACGCTCACTATCAATGACGTCCTCTAAAACTTTAAAACTTTCCGTTAATATGCACTTGGTACATTTTCTCCATTTACTATTCAGATTTGATGCTATAAAATTTTAACAGTACAATGAATATTTAACAAAGCTCATAAATGCACCCAAAACATAAAACTTTTACTACAAATTGAAACTATATTTATAGATTAGATTTAAGAAAAGCATTAATTTAGATCTTCATATTAAATCCCAAATCGAATTGTTCTTTAAAAAATAATTTTTATTCATATTATTAAATTTAATTTATTATAATTAATTATTCTTGAAGAAAAAAAGTATTATTACAATTAAAAATGTGACAAATTCCATCAACACATAGTCGGAAATTCCGTCAACGATTACCAAGTGAACCCCACTAAAAGCGACCTTCTGAGAGAGAGAAACAGAAGGGGTAGATTCGTATCAAAATTGTTTTATTATTATTTGCCTTTGTAGACAAGCATTGTTTAAACTGGCAGAACTCATTTGCGCACTTTTAATGGAATTGGTTAATTATCGATGAAACCACCAATAAACAGATTTGGATTTGAAAAACTTTTATCATTGAGCAGTTAAAACTAGTAATTTGTAGATTTATACTGTTAATCATCTCCGTCACGAAAACTCTGGACTTGTTTGTGATATCTACCGAGCTTAGCTCTTACAATTGCGATAAGCCAAAATAACACTATTTTCAAATATGAACCTTGAGTATTACAGAAGTCATTTCTATTTTTCGAAACTAAGTTTGGAATAGATTTATTTCTATTAATTTTAATTGAATATTACTTAAATGATCAATAAAATTTATTCATGACATGAATTTTAAGTTTATTTGTTTAAAATGAATAAAATCTTATATAAAACACGGTCGATAAGCAGAATGAAACACACTTCCACGCTTATGACTAAAAAAACCCTAGTATTTAATATTGGCTTATATTTTCGACCTAGTTGTGTAAAAGTAATAAAAATAGCTCTTATTTGCTAGTAAAAAAACAAATTAATTAACTCTTGAGTTGTTATGAGTTATATAATATTTACACTAGATAGTTTGAAATAAATTTACAACAATTAAATNTTTGCTAGTAAAAAACAAATTAACCAACTCTTGAGACAGTTGAGTTATATAATAGTTACTCTGGATAGTTTGAAATAAATTTACAACAATTAAATCAAAGAAAATGAGTAATGGATTTGAGAAATGTGAAAAGGAAAAAGTATCCTAATGTAACCCTCTAGTTGTATTGTGTGGGTATGTTGAACGAAATTGGGATGGAAAATTGGGAAGGGAGTGAAAAACGCGAAATGAAAACAATTTAAATATAATTGCTGCGTGATAGGGTAATGTTTTATTCAATTTGGTCGGACGTAATCTTTCCGACTGCCGTCTGGCGTCGTCGTCCGTCCACCCGTTGACGACCTTCACTCTCGAGTTTCGGCGCATGGAGTAGTAGTACAACAAACGCATGATGCTCTGGTCGTGATTAACGGTATTAAAGTGGCACTTCCTCGAGTGCGGAATCTAGCCAATTTCTACGCTCTCTTACCTCTTCAAATCGGATGCCCGTTTTGTAATCGACAGTTGTGTTTCTTTTTCCGTCAAGTGCGCGCCGCCTCACCAAAATCGAGAGATCGGCGGCCAAGGTGCTTCTCGACGAAAGCTCCTCTTCTCTTTTTTGTCACACACTACCGCTCTTTTATTATTGTATTTTGTTTTTTTACTTCAATCCGCCGCTTGTTTCGTTTCACTTACAAGCTGCTTGGCTCTGGTATGAGTAAATTTATTATTGCAATGCGAACAGCAAAAGTTCAGGCTCCAGTCTCGTCGTTGTTGGACACTATACTCCACACCAGGCGGAGTACAAAAGCGAGATTCCCATTACCAGTTCATTTTGTATGTATGAAATGAAATCGGCGGCGAGTTCCATTAACATTCCGTTAAGAATTGAAATGAAATAAACTCCTCATATAGCGTATTCTTACCAGTAGTATCTTTTGCAAAGAACTATGGCAAAGCTATCTAGGATTTATAGCATAATTTTTGTCGATGAAAAGGATAATAAATATGATCTTATCCACATTAGATTATTTCTGACAAACTGATTAATTAAATCATCAACAACAGGTACTGGAAACTGATGGCATTCAAGAATTATAGGCATTCTTGTGGTTTTGGTGAGTACAGCACAAGATTGGCTTTGTTTAGTTAGTCCATACAGCAGTACAGCACAAACCAATTATATCAGCTGGCACTCGTCGTTAGCAACTAAGCACTTTTTGTGACCTTTCGCAATACTTTATTGCAACAATGCTTTTTAAACTTTTTTCGTAAAGAATGAAAATCATAACGATTTTCATGTGTTAAAAAACATGTTTAGTTTTGGATTATCTGTAAATTGATTCTTTGTCATATAACACAAATTTGCAAATGACTTAAAAGATCATAAATTAAATTGCCCACTTGTAAAGATTTAAACAATTTTCACTTTAAAATTGATACCATTTAAACACCTAACAAGCGTAATTTATTCCCCTAAACCGAGCTCTCTTTCTCTCAGACATAATTTTCCTCTCATGACCTCCTTACATTCTCCCTATTTTTTCCATTTAGAGTCTTGTTTCGACAATATTTTCAATGCAATTACAAAATCAAAACATTTATCAGCAGTTTTAGAGCCAGCTATAGTATCAGACAGGTAAAGAGACCGAGAGCCTGAAGCGGGGTCCAACAAAAGAAAATTGCAATCGAAATAATACAAGGTAATAATCAGTTCATATTGTTGGATATAAGAAGTGGTAGCATTTCTTGTTGTTGCTTATTGTTGGGTCTATTATTATGGTATGGAAATGCACTGTTCCGTTTCAAATTAACAGCACCTATCGATGCCAGTTTGTAGAGCTCCACAACAAGATTTTCTAATAATTTTCAAGGTGATTTTGACGTCGAAACATGCAGGTAATATTTTGTGGCCTTTGGTATTTTGTAACTTTGACGTTGACTAAAATCCACTTTAATTGTTTATGCTAAATTAAACAATGCTAAAAATAACTGAAAAGTTATGTTTTATAGTGCAAATTTCGTTTTTATATACCAATGAAGTGGTTTTATTGAGTTGTTGATCATTTTATTATTTATGGTCAGGTTGTTATTCAATTAAAACAATTAATTTGGATTATGGTTTTTTAAATAAGTTGATTTAATGTTAACTTCTATTTCATTTTTTATGAAAACAGTTATAATTAAATACTAAAATGTTTCCAATTAANGTGTTAACTTCTATTTCATTTTTTATGAAAATATTTATAATTAAATACTAAAATGTTTCCAATTAAATCGTTTAACTGCCAACGTATCATAATGTATTTTTGTCTACCTTATCTCCCAATTTCTTAGCGACATTATTGCAATCAAATTATAGTATCCATATGTTTGTCGCACATGATGATTATCACTTGCAAATGCCTTTGGTTTAGCTTCCATTANAATCGTTTAACTGTCAACGTATCATAATGTATTTTTGTCTACCTTATATCCCAATTTCTTAGCGACATTATTGCAATCAAATTATAGTATCCATATGTTTGTCGCACATGATGATTATCACTTGCAAATGCCTTTGGTTTAGCTTCCATTAATGACTGTGCGATTATTGTTTAAGTATTGAAGCCTCTGCTATTATGGTATAACTTAGTGCCAAGTGAAACCAAGTCTCTTCCATTCAACATTTTACTGTTTGCTGTAACATTGATTGTGCACTCATTTCTCTCTTCCAGCTCTGCTCTCTTTCTTTCTCCTGCCCCTCTTCTTCAATTACCTTTGTTAATGAAGAGACTTCTCAATGTCCAAGCTGTTTTCTTTTGCCTGCAGCAGAAATACAACAGCTTTGAAAGAATGGGTGTTATTAAACTCAATTTTGCATTTATTGAAAACCCTAGATTGAATATAATCTTTTCTGTAATTTGAAGAAATTAGTCCACCACAGAGACCATTTCTTTTCTTTCTAATGGGCCGATTTCACACTCAAGGTTATGCAACAAAGGGAAATGATTACAATTTAATTAAAATGTGACAAGAAATTTATCTTTAAATAATTATTACACATTCATAAAATATTTATTTTAAAAAATCCATCGAATGCTTAACCATCAGTGGTTGAAATTCCCATCAAAACAGAAGTCGTCGTCGTCGTGTTGTTGGATAAAGACAACCGAAAGAAAAATGTGATTTAAATGCTTTATTTAACAATTACAGTTTGTTTACTGTTTTACGGTTTAATTTTACCTACCAACAATACAATTCTTTCGTATTGTCTTCCACCAACACCATCGCACAGAAATGTTCAGCTCGCCGCGAGTTTTTTCTTTCTTTTTTCGCCTTAATATTATAAGCAGCAAAAGCAAAATCCGAATCATGTTCTTCTCGAGATATATATTTTAGAGATGGACAGACAGAGAGACGGGAAAATAATGGGCCATCATCGAAGAAGACAATTATCATCGTTGGTAATAAATGGTAAAGAGCAATCCTCTTCTCTGCTCATCTCTTCACACAAAAGAAAGAATTCCTCCGAAACACCGTTAACAATTTCAACATCCCCATCATCTCATTTCCATGCCCGATAATCGATTTAAACCAGACACAAAAACCCACCACCTTGTTTGAGAATTCTGGCCATGATGAGTTATTGGAATCAGATTGCAGTTTATTGACTTGTTACTTTGCGCTCATTTCGTTTTTTTTCTTCACGGAAATGGAGCAAATTGGAGTTTTGGCAATCAATTGCCATTTTCGGCTAAGTACTTTTATTGACCTTGCCACTTGGCGCAGTCGCTGAGCATTGGCTTTTCGTGTAGTATTTAAATTGAAATATTTCACTTTCTGTGAATATTAATTCATAAATGAATACAAACACATGTTTAAAACTCTGTAGAAAATGACCGATCACAGCTTGAATTGTGTTGGGAGAAAATCAAATAAAACTTGAAATCAAATCAAGAGCTTCGAATACAGATGCTTGTGATATTGTTCCATTCCTAGGTTAGGCCCCGAGGCTGTTCATGTCAACTAACCAGCGAAGGTCGTCTTTAATTCTTCATTATTTAACCGTCGTAGCTGACATTGTCTTTTTAACATATGACCTAGAAAGCATGATTTTGCAATAATCACTACCTGGTCATAGTCACGACAATTTTTGCAATTTAGGCAAATTCTTATCAGTCGTCTGCAATCCAAATATTTGAATTTTTGTATAATAAAATTGTCTTATCGGTCAATGGGGTCTATTTTGATATCGTCTGATACTTTTTATAAAACCACAATTGACTATAATTATATCACAAATTGTATTTGGATTTCCAGTTTTTTTCTAGATGCAACAAAAGAAAATCCATTTCCCGATAGTATCGATGTAAATTCGTATCTAAATTTAATTTCAATAGGTCGTGTTCTCTCTCTGTTTCCCCTGAAAAGTGTCATTCACCGAATATACNTACCAATTGTATTTCGATTTCCAGTTTTTTTCTAGATGCAACAAAAGAAAATCCATTTCCCGATAGTATCGATGTAAATTCGTATCTAAATTTAATTTCAATAGGTCGTGTTCTCTCTCTGTTTCCCCTGAAAAGTGTCATTCACCGAATATACATCCACACAAAGTCCTCCAGTAGTCTCGACATCGCGTCTCAGATTTTATTGGAATCGAATCGACAGCGGGGCAACCACCATTATACACTACAGCTCCTCTTGCCTCTGAAATATACCCTCCGCTCATCATCTAGTGTTTTCTCTCCCTTCGTTTTTGGCGCGTTNCCTCCACACTCATCATCTAGCCAGTGTTTTCTCTCCCTTCGTTTTTGGCGCGTTTTACCAAAAATGTAAATGAACTGTTAAACTATCCATTTGTCTTATGGCTATAATGTAATGTAATTTAAATGGAGCGTCAACAACTTTGTTTTTATTATTATTTATTATGTAAGCTCCATTCTATTAAAAATTGATCTTAATTAGATACAAATTTAAAAAATAAAAGTTGGACAAATAATGGTTTTCGGATTTACAAACGAGACAAATTAAAGTTTTGCTCAAAACAATACAGAACCATAATGTGTGAGTTATTTCCACAATACTGTACTGTTGTTTTTGTTGCAACCATAAAATCCATTACTTGACATTCAACAACGTGTATTTTTTCATTTTATCGGCATTCATGATACAATTCAACTTGAAAAAATCGCCTGTATATGTGTATTTTTATTAAAACTCAAAGCCAAGCCGAATTATTGTGTGCGGCGGCTATATTTATACATGATTTAAAATATATTTATTATACTTTATATATGTTGCATTCATATGTATAGCAGCTATTTGTTAATATGTGTGTTTGATGGTGAAATTGTATGAAACAAGCATCGAATTATACGGGTAATTGTTGCTACTTGATTAAATCACTTCATACATAACATATCAATTACCAATGTTGGCACTTCATTGGATCCAAGCAAAAGCAACCATCTCTTTTCCAATTGAATTTAAATTACTTTTTCTCAGTGCCGTTTTTTTTATTTCGTGTATATTTCTTCACAGAGGAGGTCAGTTTTCCATCGACAATACCCCACCCCACCACATCACATTTATGAAGCGCTCCAGCATAATTGCTATGTGCCCCATCCATCCATCCAACACTCCAATTAAGTGATTACTGAGTTGTAACACACAAAGCAAGACACAACACTTTTGCACCATTCTGATACTTTATATTTCTTCTGTAAAGAGAAATTTCAAACACACATTTAAATGCCCCAGACATATAATACCGTTATTTATCAAGATTATCTTCGCAGATTCTTCAATATCGCTCACTAACTAGATTTATGCCATATAATCATAAGAATCAAATTTACAATTGAAGGTTATATATTATATTTCAAGATATATTGTAATATATAATCATATCATAAAAGAAAATCAGTCAATTATGGATTCGTAAATTTGCATTATTTTATGTTGATACATACTTTCAAATATATGTGATTACTGATTACTTTTTAAAAATATCAAATATTCGATATTGATTACTT
The DNA here is from genome assembly GCA_001014945.1 of Clogmia albipunctata. Lineage (NCBI taxonomy): Eukaryota > Metazoa > Arthropoda > Insecta > Diptera > Psychodidae > Clogmia > Clogmia albipunctata. The sequence goes on from JXOV01003679.1 coordinate 7,296, forward strand.
TGCCCCATTTTCGTAAATTATTTAACAATAATTTAATCAATTTAAAACCAAAAACATAAACATTAATTAATAAAATCAAACTTATAAAATACTATAAATTGTTTGCTCTTCCTAAGAACATTCCACAACTGATCTAATTAGATAAACACTGAAAAAGACAGCTTACAACTGTTGTTAAAATTATATTCACCTATAATTTAATTACTCGTAATGTGCAAAAACTAAACATCGCTGAAATTGGGTCAAATTGAACAATTTGAATTGATTAAAATCAATCTGTTTTATCACGGCGGCATTTTTGCAAGCGAATATTGATTAAATAATAGGAGATAAGGGCGTATCGTGCTGTCAGTGTCGTCACATTGGCACATAAAGGTAGTACAAACAGAAAATCCGAACATCGGCTAATCTTTAATGTAATTCCTAATTGAAAGTATTTTTTTGTTTCATGTTTCACCTTGTGCCTTATACTTTTATTTTACTGCTCTACCTGAAACCGACTTGTACACCTTTACTTGTAAAACGACGGCCACCAACACTGTGGAATGGTTTCTCTTTTGCAGCGAGCAGCGCCATTTAATCGAATTTGTCGGTTTCAAAATTGATCTATGGAATCTCGATTTCCATCTTCTCTCCCTTGGTCATCTCTAATCCAGTCAACATGTTGAAATTTTGGAGGGATGCCGCCACAGTTCAGCATTTCCGGTTTCGAAGAAAATCATTCTTCACTCCTCCCGCCAATAATACTCGGGGTGTTTTTTTTTGTTAACAAGAGACTCGTTTTCTGATGGGGGCTTTGTTCGTTGCTCGAGCGCGCGCTGACTGTAATTTTTATACAGTTTTTATTTTTTATTTGGATTGTTATTTATCGCAGGAACAAAAGTGTTAATGCCTGCTTTACGATTCGCTAATTATCATTTCAGAAAACTCAATTACGAGACGCCCGACCGAGATGTGGTCTTTTCTTTGGGTAGTCAGTCACACCACTTAAGAGTTCATTGCAGCAGCAGCCTCACAATGCATTCGAAAATCGGGTCAAAGCGATATAATACCGACCGACGATACGAGCAGCAAAGCACTTTGCCTTAAATATAGAGCTCGCGCTCCACTCTTGAGAGGCAATAAAAATAAACAGGAGCAAAAGGGCGGCACTGGAAAACTGCTCGTCGTCGTTTCTTCTTCAAAACTGAGAGAGGAGCCTTCCAGAATTAAATTTGGACACGTGAACGGAAGTTCGACATGAATATTATCGAGTCTTTATGGTAATTACATTTTGTGGCTGGGTCATGCATTGAAATTTAATTATTTTCGGCAAGATTTTCGAATAGCCCCCCCGATCGATAGTTTCCATTCTAACAGCANTTTATATGGCAAAAAGTGGCGCCGCTTTTTGTGTCCAGAGCCAATTGTTTATGCTCCACCACAAACCTCTTAATTAAGCAGAGTAAGCGACTGATTATGAGATGAAAGAGGCCAATTTTTATTACATAAAATGCTAATTGCTAAAGACTCTTCGGATGTAGGAGTATCCTTTATACACAACTCATCGCATAAATTTTAGCAGTAAAATATATTTAGTCACACAAAATTTATTATTTTAAATTTCCCTATATAAAATAATAAATCGTTTTTACTAAAAAAAATTTAATAGTTTTTTTTAAACAATAATAATAATAATTTTGTTTTAAAACATTTTTATTAGTTTGTTAATTGATTTAAAACATTTAAACATAATAATAAATAAAACTATTTATTTTGTGCGAGATATATCAGTTCTTACACACGTATAAGCATCGGAGAGAGTTTGTGTGTCGATTTGCGCTTTTGATGTGGTTTTTAATGTTTTTTTTTGTAATGTAGTAGACCTATTGTTCAATCAAGTAATTTTGTCACTCAGCACGTGTTTCTCTCTCTCTTTCTATCCCTCTCTGCAACCTTCCGCTCTCCCTAACCAACACATGCTCACTTCTGAAAATCGGTTTTTACTCGTTCACAATAAAATGAAAAATAACAGAGATTTAAGCAGAAATTGTGTTTTGCAATGGAATTATTATTTTGTACTTGATCAGTATTAACGATTGCTCAAGATGCTGCGAGAATACTAATCAGAAATTCAATGGAAAATATGAAACTGATTAACAATGTGAAAATAGACTATTTTACACACTCATTGGCTTTTTTCTAATAACACAAATGTTTGAAATCAAATCGATTGCTCAGTGTCATGAAATACTGCAACAAGGTTCTTATCGCTGGTGATTCCGCAAAGCGGGAGAACACGAATTCGTCAGTCAATGAAATCATGAGGAGTCTTTCAAAAAAAATAATCACTTTATTGGCGTTTTTACAACAAGTTGCGAAAATTAATCTTCTTCTAGGATTTCGTCTTATGTAAAAGGGAAAAATTAATCACGAAATAAATAATTTTCCAAGCACTTTCTAAAATACATAAACCGTTTCGTTGCCGTTGATTTGTATGGTTAAGGTGAGTTGGGTTGAGATTTTCTGGCTATTATGAGAGCTGTGTGTATTGAAATGGAACTCGTATCTTTATATACCAGCACCTCTGGCTCTTCGATATACAAAATACGAAAACAAAGTATACACAGCAAATCAATTGTTTTCTCTTTTATTTTTTTATATTTTCACTGCCTGTTTAGTCTTATCTCTCTGCACTCGCATTTATGATAATTCTTCTTGTCGTCATCATCGATTCGACACCAACCAGTAGCAGAAGCAGAGAACAAAATAAGATAAAACACGGCGGTCTTGGCGTCATCAGATGAAGGCCGCCGCACACGATTCGACGAAAAGCAATCGCCCAGGCGACAACAAATAGATTATCGCAGTCATACGAGCTATTATTATTATTAT
>JXOV01003681.1:3582-24651 GCA_001014945.1 Clogmia albipunctata
AATATACACTCGAACGAAGAATTTGAACAAACACCTAATTTTTGGCCAAAATATTGTTTGTAAAAATTAATTTGGGCCAAAATAAGAATAAACACTAATAATTTCCTAATTTTAAGTTATAAAACCAAACATTATTATTATTATATTATCAGCATAAGTTTTGTAGAATTTTTAATCCGATATTTTATATAATAATTTTTATCGAAATAAGACAATAAAATAAACACATATTACAATTTCTTTAAACTTTTAATGATTGTTTGTTATAGTTAAATTGATTAAATTATATTAATTGATTAAACTTTTAAAACTTCTAAGTGGAAAATCATATGTTTCTTTATATTTTATTGCTGTCTAGAACTGTTCTTGAAAGACCGATGTTGAAATTATAAATATAATATAAAGTGCGAAAAAACGACGCACAGGAATATAGAGAAATCTTGGTATTTTATTTGAAATTCCATTTCGAAAATTTATATTTTTCATTTGTTTTCAGGTTAGTGGGTCAAATTTTTAAGTGACTTTGGCTTTTACCAAGTAAACCAACATTTCCTCCCGCGTGCTTGTGCAACCTTATCCACTAAGAAACTAAGTATGGTAAAATTAACCTCCCCGTGTTGCCTTTTGCACCATGTTTCAACACGTGGGATCAAAACTCTTGTCCAGTTTCCTTTTGTTTGTTTTTTTTATTGTTTTCCCATGCATGTTGCCAATATTCATCTTGATTACGATCCATCCCATTGTAAGTATTGAGATGAATCGGAGGATACCAGTAACTACAACAGCAGAAATTACAAGTATTACATTACATTAGTGCAGAGAAATTATATTGAAATCCATTCGTACATTTAACAAAATTTTTACAATTATCGATATCAATTCATTACCAAATTGAAAAAAACGTGTTTAGTTTTCGCTAAATTAACAACGTAAATAATAATAAAAAATCAATCAAAACAGCAAATTTTCAATTATGAACATTAATTGACAGATCTTGTATTTGAATTAAATTTTTTTGTGCATTTTAGTAACATCAAGATGATATTATGGCACTCAATTTTCTTCTGTCAAAGAAGTTTCTATAGCACTAGTGCTTTAAAGAATTTTTTATAACCCTTGTGCTTTATTATGAAAGTGTGACATCCTTGAAAAAACAAAATTCACGAAATTCAGTAAATTAAATTTTTTTTGATAATGAAGATTTTACTGTAAAAACTGAAAATTTTGCATAAAATCAAAGCCGCTCAACCTTGTATAAGTTGTCCGGATTTTACGTGACGTCATCAGTCGGAAGAAAAATATGTGTATCAATCTGGTTGGGGTTTTTTTAATTGTTAAAATGAAGACTAGACAGATGTATATTGCTATGTAGATTCTATCTTGTACCGAATTTAAGAATATTTTCTCCAAATTACAATACTTTTTGACTGAATTGGGTTAGAGAATTTTTGCGATTTTTTTCGCATTTCACCACAAAATAAGTGATATTATCGCTAATTTTCTTGCATACAAAATCAAAACAATGAATGGTATCCGGCTGATGACGTTTCACTACTAATACCACCACAACCTTATTGTTAATTAGCGTTGCACAAAGTAATGAAAAAACACAAAAAACCTTACATTTTATATATTCGACCCTCTCTCTATGAGATTACGGTAATAAATTTTGGAATTCGAAAACTCTGTTGCAAATCAACATTTTACTATGAAATAAAAAAAACTATTGAAAACTATTATCAAAATATTAGATTTTGTGCGGAGGAATTAAAAGCGATAACCAAAATTTTTCTAAATTCAGTAAAAATGAAGTTAAACGAAATTCCGAAACAGTTAACCTAGCATATTTGAATTCATTTAAAAACAATATTGTTCTATCCTGTACGTATATCTTTTTCCCACACTAGGTCAGATATAATTATAAGCAGGGATAGACAGAGTAAATAAATTTCTTCAAAAATTCAAAGAATTTTTTGTTAAAATTATTTAAAAAATGCATTAAATTTTATATAAAACACGATCTATGAGCATTATTTAACACTCGGGCCCTTTTTAAGACACTCGCTACGCTCGAGACTTCAAAGAGCCATTGTGTTTATTAATGCCTTATCTAATCGACTATTACTTATTGAATTATAAGGTCTGCCTATTACATAAAAAATCAAGTTTCTATACAACCAAGAAGAAAGAAAAAAACATGTACTACTTTTTTGTTTTTTAAATCAAATCGGGCCGATATTCCTATTTCTGCCATATTATTTACAAAGTTGTATCTAGAATTTATTGATTTGTTAGAAGAGCAACAAAAACCAGTCTAATTATAGTAGAAAAAAATTATCTGGAACTTGTTGGCTTCTGGGTCGTGTTATGTTTAAAGGCACGAGAGTCACTAGATCCCGATGTAAGTGGAAGTGGAAGCGGCATCCAAAGAGATAACATTTTACATAGAAGAGCGAGACACCTAGAGCCATGTAAAAACAATAATATTATCAATCATAGTTGGCACTATTTATTCAATTATATAATTATATTTTAATAGAACAGCTGCCGATGCAAAAATAAACGTGATTTGTACGCGTAAAGCGACGACACAGATGCACAGACCTGCATCAAGCAGTCTCTCTCTGGAAATGGACTCTTGTGTGGCGTGCGAAATTGTATCATTAACTTGTCTGGCAATAATTCCGTCTGTAACAATAATTGCTTTTGTTTTTTTCTGTCTAACAATTTCCGTGTATTAAACGAGTGCGTAAAAGTGAAACCATTTTAATAGTCGATTAAATTATTTAATCAAAAGATAAAATATTAAATATTGTGGTATATTTATTGTTGTAAAAGTGAGTGCTGATATACAAATCCAGTTTTAAATATTATTACAGTCAATTACAATTTACAGCTGTGCAAATTTATATGGTTCTTGTGGGCTACTTTGATTGAATTAAATTTTCCAGACAATTGGTTTGGCATTCGGACTCTGAATAGCCTTGACCTAAAATCGCCTCAAGAAAAGAATAATAAGAATGGAATTCTTACCATTTATTAACTGACTAATTGCTATTCATGCTTTCCACTTTTTTTCTTCTCTTTTTCCATTTTTCCCCTCCTCGTTTTGCGAGGGTTCTTCTTCTGCAGCTGAAAAATGCACTCCAGTTTTAGCCGACAATTTATTTCTGATAAACTGCGTTTTAAATTCCCCACTGATAACGTCCTCACGAAGCCTCGGTAATGAACTCGATTTCTAGTTCAAGTTCATCGCAGTGAAACATTAAACGAGAAAAAAGAATCCACTTCAAGGTCTTCGCGCTTTAGTCTAGCTTCCATATTTTTTACACATCATATCATATTTATATTCCGCAATAAATTTTGGCCCCAACCTTTGCTGAAAATAACGCGCGCACAGAAAACCGATAAGCGCCTCACTTTTTCTCTCGCCCGCTTTTAATTTTCATTAAATTACAAAATTGAATTACCCCGGAATTCGGTTTATTATTAAATCGGCCATATTTTTGTCACTTCATCTCCTTCACATTGAAAATCACGGTCAACATCTTTTTGCATTCCTTCTCCTTCTCGGTTTTGCTGTTTTGTTGACGTCGTTTTTTCTTCGCCACGATTATTACATAAGATCGCACTTGATCGTTGTGAAGTCGAAAGAACAAATTTATAGGTTCTTGAACTCATTGTTTTGGTCGACAGTTAAACGCCCACGACAAACAATCTTAATTCGCCACATGAATCTTAATCACGACTCAACCGCTTATAACAAGCTGTCCAAATTTATGACTAAGACCACAAGAAACCAGTTTCGAATGAGGATTTTACTACATGGTTTTTAAATTATTTTTTCTAATGATAGAACTAATAGAAGTTTTAATAATGAAGTATTAATATTTGTAAAATATAATTATACTCGTATGATATATATTTTAATGCATAATTGAAACTTAATTATTATTTAAATAAGTTAAACATACTTTTACATAATGCTTGATAAGTAACATTACGAAATTGGATTTAAAACATAATTGCAGAATATATACTCTTCGTACAAAGTACTAATTTCATGTCTTTTCTAATGATAATATATAATCTTATCCAAATATCAAATAGCCATACATATACAGTTTATTATTTTCTATTTAATAAGAATCTAATATTTGATGACTGATATATTTTTAAAAAATAGAGGGTGAAATCTGAGTCTAAACAACTTTTAAAAAATTACAATACTTAATATTTATCAAATGCTCTATAATTTGAATGCAAAAATGACGCCACAATTCAATTAATTTTTAAATTTCAATTTCATCTTTAAAATTTTGTTTTGGTTAGAGATGTGTTCCTTCCATATACAAAATATGGCAGCTATCACATTTTCTAGTCATCTTTAAGTTTAATAAAAAACGACATTTTTGACTAGACTAGAAAAAAAAATCATAATCTACAGACCAATTAGTCTTAATATGAAAATAAGGAATTCATTTCACGTAAAAATAACACAAATTTTATGATCCAAACAAATACATAGTTTTAAAACAGTAAAACTTCTGATGTACCGGCAAAATTATATTAAGGAAAATGTAAAAAATTATGTCTTGCTCTTGTATAAAAACAGTTCACTTTAGACCCTTGTAGCACAAAAAACAATTGAAATTTTTAGACCACCGTTTTTTTCATTTCAAAACAGCTGTGTGTTTTTAAAGTTTTTTTTTCATTTCTGAACAAGTTAAATAAGTTGAAACTCACTTTCGGACATAAGGAAAATGTTAAGTTTGTTGTATTTATTTAAATAACAAACTATTGTGCTACAAGGGTGTGTTAAATGAGCCTCTATTTGAACGGCTTTCTTGGTACTATTTGACGGTTATAACGGCCATAGCACCTCAAAATGGCGCCGAAATTTTGACTTTGATTATTTTTATTTATTCGTTGATTATGGCTTTCTTTATTCACTACTAAAATAAAATTTTTAAATTCTAACTAGTGCGAAAAAGTTACGCATTATGAAACTCAAATCGATGTCGAAAAGCTAACTTTTTGATAGGAAGGTCAAAAAATTTATTATATTGTTCTTATAGTGCTTTATTGAATTTTAATTTAGAGTCTCCCAAATGAAATTTATTACCGATAAAAGTAATTAATCATTAAGAATATCGGCAAAACTTAATTTAAATACCCAGAAATTTAAATTATTATTTTTGACCAGACTTAATAATTTATGTGCCAAAAATAACTCATTCATAGCAAAACATGAAATAAACCAAATCAAACAAACGTGATATTCAACTTTATAAATACGAAAATAAATTATACAATACAAGTGTCAAATATAAATAAGAAATGACTCGTTGTTTTCTTCTGAGGTCAATGACCATTTACCCAAAATCAGCTGGCTCCAGTTGGTTTGGGAGGGAAATCATTACAATGAAGATCGCGGTTAACCTTTCTACGCCTACTGCACAAATTTCATCCAAACCAGATTGTATATAAGAATAAAAATAGCTTGACGATTTATCTGAATTGAGTAATCCATTTAACCTTCCGCTATTTACTCAGAGTGCTCTTGATACTTATTACTTACTTTTCAGTATTAAGTTACGATAATAATAAGCGCGTTTAATTTATTTATTAAAAATTAACAAAAGAAATATATTAAAATGCACTTAAAAATATTCATGAAATTAATTTAAATATTTTATTGGGATATCTTGCTAAGACAGAAATAACTCTTTCAAAATGATTAATACAATAAAATGCTTTGGACTACATTTATTTTTAACACAAGGTCGAACAGTGATATATATTTAAATTTACGACCAAGAATACAAATTTTATGCATTTTTAAATTTATGGTTGATTAAAGGTGTTTGGTGATTTCTACAATGTTACTTATTTTATTAAATAAATCTTTTTTTAAATAAAAATTATTCTCTAAGACGAGAAATCATTTTGTGCAATTCCGTACCGAAAAGTAGACTTTTGTTCACGCAAATTGGTTCTGTAACGGTTTACTTTTCTGCACGGAGTGCGGAAATAATTCAAAATTTGTCACCAATATAATTAAAATACATATTGATGTCAAAACCATTTCGTTGTGACTATTCTCATCTCACTCTAATAATCACACTGTCTTACTTGTCCACATTATGTCCACAATTCGAAAAACATCTGCGAACGGTTTTTAATTTATGCTTATCAACCGTGTCTTATACAAAATTTTGTGCATTTTTAAATAAATTAACACAAAATTTTAAAAAAAAAGTTGTCGTAAAATCTAATTTAAATTTTTTGTCTACCTCACATTGTTTTCCTTTCCTTTTATAATTCTAAGAGAAAATGAAGGAAGCAATATCTGACTTTCACATAGGAAATACTATCCATTAACGGATGGTTTAAATTTAAAAGGACTGAAAAGAGTTGATTTAAGACTAATTAGGACTAATTTAAATTTAAACCATCCGATAAAACAGTCACAAACACACACATACATCCGCAAATACAGTTAAACCCTAACAAAACTGACGTATATATAAATTTGATCGATTTCTTTCACGGAGGTCACATTTTAAAAATTAAAGAACACTAGTGCTTTGAAGAATTCTTTAAAGCATTACTGCTTTTCCTTTATTATTAAAAAGTTACTTCAGCGATAGAAATCCTACAAATTTATATGGAAGTCAATTTCGTTGTGTACGGTTTTAGTGTATTTGTGGACATAACGGATAATTTAAATTTTAATGCATATCGGAGTTCTCTTTCAAACTGAAGAGCATGATGATATGTCCTATATGGAAGTTAGAGATTACGGAAGTAGCTTTCTCCGCCTTCCCGTCGAAATAGAAACAAAAACCATGTGAGAGAGATAACTCAATTTTAATTTCATTTTTATTTAATGTTTGGATTGTTTTCAAAATACATAAAATTTTGCATAAAAGACGCTCAATAAGCATTATTAAACACACGGGCCTTTCTAAATCAAAAATTGACGCTAGAGATTGAAAATGCCTTGTCTTATCGACCTAGTTGTATAAATAGCGTATTATAAAAGCACTAGTGTGCCACAAATTTCTATAAAGCTCTAGAGCAGTAATATCAATTTTATGAAACCAAACTGCAATCTAATGATGTTTTTCTTTTGAAAAACCATATTGTCTTAGAAACTATTGCAAAAGTTCTTAGTGTTTTTATAATAAAATATGAAATATATAATGTATTTGCATCTAAAAAATATTATGAAAATACCACTTAAAATACAAGAAAGTTTAAGTGAAAACTGTTCATTCTCTTTTTTATTTACTAAACTTATTATTGTCCAGATTAAAAGTTTTTAACATTTTTCTTTAGAAATAAAATTAAACCCATTAAAATTGTTATTAGAATAATAAACAAATCTATTTTTTATTCATTATAACACAATCATAAAATATTAAATCGGATTAAAAAATTAAAATATGACCTTCTGGGTACAAAAGCCGGAAAGGAGTCGAAAGTCCTTCTGGAGATGTGTACGTGCTAAAATTTAATTAAATTCAGAAGGGGACAATGTCTTCGCTGAAGAGTTAGGAAACCTGATCCACGTTCAAGACGTTCATGGTCAATGCCAGGCAGTCAGCCCCTTCATTTCATCCAGACGCCTTTGTTCCATCCCAAATTTCGGCGATTTTAATAACACCACTTCTTTTCATCTCATTTTTTATTACCGTATTATTCTATTTTGACGAAGGTATTACCGGTCTTTAGATGTTACTTCTATTTCATTGAATCACGTCTTTTTGGTTACCTATTACAAAACATCAACTACATGTAGCAACATCTTATTTATAAATGCTGTGTGCCTAAATTGGTTTATTGTGAAATTTTTCATTAGTAATCATATATTACTAGTATAATAAATTTGAATCAAAATATTTTATATTATTTCGATCAGATCTTTTAGATTGATTAGTAAAATTTAATTTTATATTTGAAATTTATATAACGAACTATTTCAAAATCCAATAAAACGTGGCTAACGTACGATTAAGTTCAACGTCTTCAAATTCAAACGGACATTTTATCCCAGCCTAATGTCAATTTTTCAATCATCATCAAAATCCAATAAAAAATTAGATCAATAGTTATTTATACAATGAGGTTGAAAAGATGAGCCTTTATTAAACACTAGGGTCTTTTAAAATCGCGAGCGAAGCGAATGTTTCTTGAAAAATTATTCTTCTCAAACAATATTTATTATTTTCCATTGTACAATGGGAATTATTAAAAATACATCGCTTATTTTTTTTAAAACCAGCTCATTTCCGCAATAATTTTCTTGAAAGAGACAACAGATACATATGCTCTTATCATAAAATGATCAGCTGATTTTCAAACTATCGTTTGGTAGGAAATTGAATTCCATGTTAATTTAACGATAATCTTCTAAAATAATTGACTAAGTACTAAATATTGAGATTTAAAAAAATTCAAATTTTCCCTTTCAATTCTTGAAAGGAACATGGGGAGTCTAATCCTCAACCAACGGGCTTAGAATTTTCATGACTATTTGTATTCAGTGTATTTAATTAATAGAACCTAGACCAGTTGAAAAAGGACCCAGTCAATCCTACCCGCCCAGGGATCGAAACCATGGCCTCCGAGGAGGCAGCCGGTTGCGTTACCAGATCGGTTACGAGACGGGTATATATAATGAGATTTAGTTAAATTTATTTGTTAATTTCAGTTCATCAATAATTATCAATATATAATACGAGTATTCGTAGGTAAAATAAATATTAAACTGGAAAAAATTTTTATAGTAACTCTATGAGGCCACAAATTATAAATAATTTTAATAAAAATATAAACAGAAACCTCCCTTCCTTGAGACATTCTCCGACATCATATCAATTAAAATATTTGTATAATTTAGATATAAAAGTTTATAATTAAAAAAAAGTAAGTGATGATTCATACAGGATAAATTTAAAAAATTGATATAAAATAACATTTGCAGGGAGTATGGTGATCTACTTTATGGATAATTAGTTTGAAATTACCAAAAAAACTACAATCGATAAACCGTAACATTCCACAATAGCTATAATTATTGGAACTTGTTTTGTGAGTCGTTTGAAAACGAATAATAAAATTGAATATTGTAGCTGGCTCTAAATTGAGCGAAACGAGAAATGTCGATAGTAGCCGGTTTGAGTTTTGGAGTGTTATACTCCAATCAGTGGTGTGTCTCGAATCAGTCAGCAGCTTCCATTCGGTTAAGATGTGATCTGTGGTGATTTTGCGGACCCCTTGTCTCTTGTTTTCTTTGGTTGTTTTTCGGCTGCAAAAGTTATAATTTAGTGTCTTGTTTACTGTCTACTTTGCAATATGCATTCGATTGCACAATCAGCTGATAGAAATTTGTTTGATTCCAGAAAATAATAAAACAGAGAAATAAAAATAACTGGAAAAAAGTGATCAAAACAACAACAATTTTGAAATCGTCTATAAATGGTTTGAACTCGGTGGTGATAAGAACCACGAAAAACGTATTGGAGTGGAAGAATATTTTTACACTGGCCAGATTGGCGTGTGGTGATTGGATATTGTGTCTGATTTGAGGGAAGAGAATATTACTTTTAAATAGAAAAAAGCCTCCATGCGTTAGAGATGAAAAAACAACAGTGATCAGTGAAGTTCAATGTTCGATCGTTTCTATTGCCTAACAAGACACAGTGTAATATAATAGAAAAAGAATCAGTTCGTGATCGGCGGAGAATGAATGAGGTTCTAATATAAAGTGAAATAATATTTGTTGAAAAGAATGAAAGAAATGCCCACAAAAGGAGAGGAAATCAAGTGATTGTTGGAATTAATTAAAAATACGAATTTGATTGATAAAAGTGAAAAGTTCTCTAATCCGTGTGAAAGTTTATCGATACATGTACAGATATTTTGCAACACTTCAACGTCATCATCGTCTTCTTTGATCTGCTTTCTATTTATCTCCATGTAAGCAACATTTGTAATCATTTCTTATTTATTCGTGCTGTCTGCAGAATTTTGCATCAATTATTACACTTTGTTTTGTTCGGTTTGGCTTACTTTTTTCCGCCTTCTAAATATCGGTTTTCTAGTAGATTAAAATAGAAATTGCGAGTCAGCATCGCCATTTTTATCAGAGATTAGTCGATTAAATCCATAAATAAAACAATTTATCTCTTTTTTTTCGTCAAAAACAGTGTGGATGACCAACGTTCGATAGTTTTTTAAAGTCTCTGTTGAAGAATCTTAAGCCAATAATTAGAAACACGTGCCTTAATTGATTAGTTTCGGAGAAGTTTTATGGGGCCTGTAAATTATGTACGAGTACATTATGTAAACATCACGTTTTGTTTATTTACTATATAAATGAGAATAATTTGAGATAAAAAATAGTTTGTGACTTTGTTTGATTTGTGTTTTGTGAGATTAAAACGTCAGCTGATTTTCAACAAGGAGAATATTAGTTGTTAATGATAATCGTCTTAATCTGAGATACAGCAATAAATTATGTTAAATCTTTGGAATTTATTTAACAGTATTTATTTCATTGAACATTTTAGAGGAATTTTAAGTGACTTATATTAAATGACTTCAATTTTCAATTCTGAAATTTTGAGCTATATTTTTATTATGCGAAAAGGTTCATTATTTAAGAACAAACTTGTTTCAATGCCCAAGACTCCAAGTTTTCTTGTACAAATTACATCAAATTTCGTTTTAAACATTTTTTAATATATTTTAAAGAAGAAAAGTTTATCTCTTGCTCCGGTGTCAAGACCATTTCTAAATGTTAATCAGTTATAATTGCTTTCTGATCTTCAATTTACAATCGTATCTTTCATTAAAGATAATCTGACTTTACACATTCCTTATATTACAAATAAGTATTTAAGTTGAAACTAAAAGTGGTTGTAAAAACCATTAAAAATGTGAATATTTCAATTATATAATATTTAAACTAATCTTTGTGTATTGCAGAATTTTTAATAAAATAAAGTTATCCTTATTTTTATATTCAAATTTCATATACAGTGAATTATTAAATAGTTCTAATTATCGAAGGTTTGAATTATAGGGAGAATTCAATAATTCAAAGTTATCATGAGTTCCGCTCCAAATCTCTTGATATTTCAAACTAAATCAATACAGTCTTAAGATCTCGGTAATTCGAACGAAACAAAACTTCAGCTATTTAACAAAAGCACTCGGTAATATGAATTCATCAGCGTCTAAAACTCAACAATTGTTGTTGCAGCATTTCAGGAACCTTTTCTGTTAAAGAAGTTATTGAGTATACTGAGCAGCAGCAATTTAACCATTTGATATTTCGAGCTCTCGATAATTCGAAATATTTTTAGTGTCCCTCGAGTTTTCAATTATCAGGAGGTGACTGTACTTGTTTTATAATTTTTTAAAAAATATATTTAATAGCATTTGAATTTCGTATATTAATTGTTGGAAGAAAATAGTTAGGGCCAGCAGTTGTGATAAGGAGGGAGAGCTAGGGCGATATACGAGGAGGGCGTATGACTGTCCACCATACACACGGTGATACGTTATCGTGCATCGTAACAATGAACATATTCATATACATATTTATATATGAATAGGGGATATAATCCCCGATCGGGTTCTGCGCCCAACCTACCATACCAATTTTTGGAAGATTTGACACAATTAAATTTATTTCAATATAAATATATGAATTTTGTTAACCACTTTATTTTATATTTAAAAGAAAGTATAAGTCGTACTATAAAAATAGAAAGAAAAAATTCCAATATGATTTATATTCATTATATTCATTAAAATTAAATGCATGATAATTACTAGTGTGGGAATTCCAGTTTCTTTTATTTTGTTATTTTATTAGCACATTGAAATTTACGATTTCATTCATCACTTTTATTTACTTAAATGGCTAAGTTTCGGTATTAGCTATATTTATTACGCAATCGGTTAAGATCATTTGATCATTTCTTGTGACTTTTGTATAAACAAATTTAAATCATTTCGTGACAAAACCAATCAAACTTTATAATTGTTGTTCTAAAAAATTTACATTTTCAATATAATTTTATTAGAGATAATTATATTTGTATTGATTTTTGAAATAAAAGCTGTAATCGTGAAAAAGTCAGGTTACAGTTAAACTGAAAAATCCACGCCCAAAAGTGGAAGCGGGCATACGTGCAAAATACTCGTACAATGCTGATTAACAGCACTAGTCCATGCCCTTCAGAAGCGGTTTTCAAGTTCAAATCCAAAATATTCCCTTGACACTAAGAAAGATGTGCGAGGCGAGAAAAAATAGTTGCGCCAGACACATGTTTCCATAAAACTGATTCCGGGTTTCGGTTTTTGTCCATGCCTTTGAAAATTTGTCTATCGACTAGACACTAAATAGGATATTCCTATGCAAACGAGCGGAGATAATGAGGAGGCGCGAATTTTTCAATGCTATCAACTTTGGCAAAAAAAAGTTGGAATTTGAATAAAAAAAATAAAAACACAAAAATTCGCATTCTTCGAGTAAAACCGGCCTCTTTTTGTCAAGTTGAAACGCCATTTCTTTACTGCTTTGTGAAAAACCCTGACCTTCGACAATTGAACACCTCTGGTCCAATAAATTTGACACTGTTTATGATTATAGCCAATTCCGGTTTTCGTGCGACTTTAAACGCAAATTCTAGTCAACACCCAACATCCAAATTATCATAACTTGTGATCATCTAAATTGTCTATCGTTTTAGAAATAGTGACTGGCTGATTTCTTAAATGGTCTTGGCCTTTGCCGCAAATTTTCCACATAGCACTTAAAAGCGTTTAAATTTGCGATAGATTATTTCTCTGTTGACCGCCAAATTGCGTTTATTTTTGGCTCTCTTGTTTATTAGAATAAGAAAAAAGTTTATCAGCTATAGTTTTTTCTCGTGAGACAAGGAAACAGTTAATGGGAGCCCTTAATTGACCTCAAGACCTTTCAGAAGAATTTGACTTGATAACGAAGAAAGTAGTTTAAATTGATTTCTATTAGAATGATAAAGCATAAATAAGATTCGTAGACAATCCAGTTAGTACTGGAATATCAAAAATCTCTCAATTGAAGGTCAATTAATTTAACCAATTTCCGTTAAGAGTCCATTTGAAATCTAACATTTCACTACACAATTGATGTTTGATTTATGAAATGAAGTTGAAACGCAATTCAATTTAATATTACTCGTATAACACGTTAGTTATCTTTAATATTCATTTGTAATAATTCAAAAGATTTCCATGTTTTACAAAGAAAGTTATACCTTAGCCATTAGTTGAACAAGTATGGTTTTGAAATTCTTCTATGAATTTTTATTACATTGAATTAATATTAGGGAACTAATATTTATTTTGTTAAAGACGTTTTATATCACTAGTGGTTTTCTTTATTATTGAAGTATCACCTCACTGATTGTTTTTTTATCTAATTAATCAAATTCATATGGAAGTCAATTTCGTTCTGAATGATTTGTAGTTCTTTACCAATAGCTTAAGAATTTATTGAAGAATTTATATTTAAAAAATCTCTTCAAATAAGTGTTTATGTGAATGAAAATCAACTAATTAAATATTAAGATAATGTTGCATATGTGCAAGACATACGAATCTTCCCTTATATAATCTAATCGTAGAAATGAAACTGAAACGTGTTTTTGTTAAAACATTGAATAATTTTTCATAGAATATAGTTAACAAGCACAACCCTAGTATCATCATATCGGCCTAATTGCATAAAATAGTTATTTATACAACAAGGTCGATAAGGTAAGGCATTATTAAACACAAGGGTTGTTTTAAGCCACGAGCGTAGCGAGTGCCTTAAAGAAGGCCCGAGTCAGTGGCGTAGCTAGGGACTCTGCCGCCCGGGGCAGCCGACTATGAAATTTGCCTTCCCTTACATAAATTAATTTTTTTTAAAAAATCAAAGATATTTTTCATTTTTGTACGATTGCCAAGTAAACAGAGTAATAGCGACGATTTAAGAGTAATATAAAAAAGTGATATGTGAGAAATGAGGTCTAAAATGTGAATTTTATATAGAAAAATCGAAATGGTTAAAATTGTGCCGCCACACCGCCGCCCCTAACTACGCCACTGGCCTGAGTGTTTAATAATGCTTATCGACCGTGTTTTATACAAATTTGAATGCATTTTTAAATAAATTAACACAAAATTTTAAAATTACTTTAATTTTTTTAGAAATATATGTGTCTCTGTTATACACACTATATCTGCTTTTGCTGCTCAATGTGTAATGCGGGAAAAGGAGAGAACATTCCTAAATTAAAAATAAATTCAAATAAATCATATTTTTTTGCAATTTGGTTAAACTTTAATTTCATTGCAGCGATCAATAAATTGCAAGAAACTCTTTTGGTAATCGCTTTTGATTTCTTCGGTACAAATTCTTATATTCAATATTAGTTTTCAGTGTTCTTTATGTTTCTAGTTCATAACAAAATGTTGGTTCGAAATAGAATTTTTAAATTTAAAAATCCATAACGGATATTGTTCGCTAATTTTGATCAATATTCGTCAATGTTCGTCAAAATTTGTCAATATTGAAAAGTAAAACCTCCAATATCAAAGTAATTTTTCATATAAATTGAAATTGAAATTTGATATTATCACAATCAATTTTAAGCAACAATAATGCATAAAAAACTATTATGCATTTCGATATTATAAAAGTGATGATATGTGCTGTTGTTGTAAGTAGATTGATGTTGCCCGCGACCTCAAATTTATTGTACCCAAAGTGATATTTGAATACTAACGTTTATTGCCAAATAAGAATGAATTTGCAAAATTTGTTGATAATTTTATCGCGAGTTTTGTCAAATGCGATTTTAATTCTACAAACCCAACAGATGTCTATCAAGTCTGATAAGAAATTTGTATATGTAATTATTATTAAACTATGGTATTGATTTTATTTTTAATTTTAAATTAGATAAATATAAAAAAATATTTTTGGCTTTTAACTCAAAAATTACAGTTTGTTCAATAAGAGCGTAGTCAAAATTGGTTTTATTTAAATATTGTTTTCGTATAATCAAGAATTTCAAATCATAATTTGAAAATATATAATAAAAATGAACATAATTAACTATGTAAGCAATTAAATATTAAATGAAAATGTTATTAACCTACTCTATTTTGTTTATATTTTTTTAATTTACAGTTTTCTCTCCAAACTAAACGAAAATATAACTATGCATGTATGTTTCAAATCCAGTTAATTTAATTTGGCGATTTAATTATAATTGTTGTAAAAGTTTTTAAAACTAGCCAACCTAGTGGGATCATTTTCGACCCCAGTGGACTTTTTTTTTTATTAATATAACTAGCTGGCTTACGTCGTATCGCCTTTTATACCCTTCTATACTTTTTATCATTCTATAAACCTTCAAAAGCCTGACACAAATAATTTCAGACAAAAATTACCAAAACCCGCCAAGCCATTGTCGAGTTTTCCTAATATGTTAAAAGTGTGCTAACGACGATTCATTTTTATATATAAAGATTTCTATATGAATTGAATATTTTTCTAAAATAACAAATTTATTCCTATAATTGGGCAATGCTTACAATATTATAAACTCCAAAAAATCAAAAATTTGTCTCATATTTCGTAATCAGGATTTTTAGACTTTAAATGTGAAGTACTGGGCGACATGCTATGATATCGCATCCCAAATTTTCGAAATTCTGGATATATTTTGGATTGTCTCACTAACCTCACCAATAAATTGTTCCAATTGTCCCCCCTAGTGGAGAAAAGATGATGCAATTATAACGCTGACCCATGGGAATTTTGTAGTTTTCCATTCAAGGCAATTTCGCAAAATTGTTTCAAGTATTTGCTAATCTACTATAACATAAAGTTGTAATCTCTTAAGAGATATGTTATGTGTAAGTTTGAACTTTCCACTTCTTTTGGATCTAGAGATAACACGGAAAAACGAGTGCTGTTATAAGCTTAATTCACATAAAATTTTTTAGATATTTTTATATATAAAGACCATAAAAAGAGGATCAGAATTTACAGATCAGCAAGAAAACAGTGGGAATGAACCTATTTATGTTTGGTTTTAACTCGATATTTGATTATTCAGAAAACAGAAATTTGTATTTAAACATTTTCATTAAATAAAATTTTTTGAATTCAGTAAAACAATTTTTTCCACTCAAAATAAAAAAAAAATCGAAAACGATCACATCTGGTTTGAATCGTACAAAATCTTTCTGGATTGGCTAGGGTTAATGACTTTTATTATTTTTTTTAGAATTTTGAAGATTATAATTTTTTTATTTTTAATTTCTTTCTTTCAGATACCCCACTTCACCTTTAGTACAAAATGTCTCTGACATACATCCTCTCTGGTGCCTTGATCTCTCTTGTGATAATCTACTATTTTATATTAAAGCATAAGAAACTGTTGAGATCTTTTCTAAAATACAAAGAAAACCACCTCTTCTCTCAAATTGACATTTACGGGAATGGGAATCAGTTGAAAGACAGCAACAACAACGACAAGGATCTACAGCTGAAGGACATTTCTCGGATCCCGGGACCGAAAGCGTTGCCTTTGCTCGGTACAAAATGGATTTACATGACTCGATACAGTCTGCCAAAGGTCCATGAAGCGTATGCTGATTTATACAAAGAGTACGGAGACATTGTCTTGGAAATTGGCAATGGAAATCCATTTGTGCATCTCTTTGGGAAACATGACATTGAAAAGGTCATGCGGTTCTCCAACAAATACCCTTTTCGACCACCGACAGAAATCTCAAAAACTTATAGGCTTTCAAGACCTGATCGATACGCCAGCTGTGGAATTGTCAATGAGTGAGTAAATTTGAATTATGTTAAATTTGATTATAAATTGTGTATTAAAATATTCACTTACGAAAAGAGATTTTCTGCAATAAAAAATTCAATGATTTTGAATAGGTTGTTAAGCATGAAACTTTGTACTAAAAGGCCAAATTACATTGTTAAATTTGTAATTTATTATACGATTACGAGTCTTTAACAATAAAAAAATAAAATAATACAAAAGAAAACAATTAAAACTGTACAATTCTGTTACCACTCAATTTCCGAGATTTTTCATTATTTTTTTTCCTTTGCTCAAAAACATTAATAAATATTATTGTAAATTTTTCTTTAAAATATAATATAAAAATTCATTTTAAAAATAGTTCAAAAATTTTCCCTCTTAGGATGTTAAGGATTGTTAAATTCTCCCCAAATGAATGATGTTATTCTTTCACTTTAGAAAAAAATAATTTAGAAAATTTATTTAAATTTTGCTATTTTGACAAAAAAAAATAAAATTTGTTTGTACCGTAGTTGGATTATAACCAAGTTTTACATTTAAAATAAAATAATTAAAGTCCAAATTTTGTTAATAAGAAATCAGACATCAAAATTATTTAGTATTCGGGTTCGATTCCTGGGCTGATAGAATTGACTGGGTTCTATTTCAACTGGTCTAGGTGCTACTAATTGACTAATAATACACTGAAAACAAATAGTCATGAAAAGTCTAAGCTCGTTGGTTGAGGTTCCTTACAGGAATTGAAAGGGAATTTTTTTATTTTTTTACTATATTATTCAAAAGAATTTTATTTTAACACTATTTTCAAACATTATATTTTCCGAATTCTAAAATAAAAATGAATTTGAAAAAATAACAACTTTTAATTACCAATAAAATAAATTATAATAGTTATTTATACAAGTCAATATGATAAGGCATTATTAAACACTAGACAACCGTGTATTTAATATGGTTATCGACCGGGTTTTATACAAAATATTATGAATTGTTAAAAACATCAACGCAAAATTTAAAGAACGAACATTCGTTTTCTTAAAGTCAAATTTGAAATTTAGTTTTTTCCTTCACATTGGTATTCTTTCCTTTTCTAATTCCACGGGAAGATGGAGAAAGCTATATATTGGTTCTCTTACTCGCGCATGTTGATCAGTCAATTAATACGTTAAATTTAAATTTAAACAATCCCTGATGTTCTGTTTGAATGAGAAATCCGATATTTGCTTCTCTTTCACAGCGTTATCTTTTAATTTAAATAATCTGTTTTGTTGTGAAATCATCCACAAATCCAGTTAAACCATACACAACAAAACGGATGTCCAAATAAATTTGCTGGATTTCTTTCACGGAGGTCGCACTTTAATAATAAAGAAGAGGCACCAATGCTTGAAAGAATTCTTTAAAGCACTTTTGCTGTAAAAACGTCTTTGACAGATCAAATTTTAGTGTCATAATATCAAGTTTATGCAACAAAAATACATAAACTTTATTATACACATTTAAAAAAATGTATTAGAAAATTGTACCCTCTAAATATGGTTATATAAACCCTAAGCTATTGTTTTACATTTTTTAATTTAATACTACTAGTAAGCATTATATTTGTCTTTATTTATTCACAGGCAAGGCNAGTTTATGCAACAAAAATACATAAACTTTATTATACACATTTAAAAAAATGTATTAGAAAATTGTACCCTCTAAATATGGTTATATAAACCCTAAGCTATTGTTTTACATTTTTTAATTTAATACTACTAGTAAGCATTATATTTGTCTTTATTTATTCACAGGCAAGGCGAATTATGGCACAATTTACGATCCAATCTCTGTGGTGGACTAATGTCCCCAAAAATACTGAGCAACTTCATTCCAGCCCTTAATGAAATATTCGATGACTTTATCGAGTTGATTCGGATCAAAAGAGACGCCAATGGAGAAATCAGAAATTTCCAAGTGTTGGTGAATTTCCTGGGCTTAGAGGCAATGGCAATGCTGTTACTGGATCACAGGCTCGGACTTCTGGACCCAAACCCGTCCCAGGAAATACTCAATTTGGCCAAATCAGTAGACGAAGTGTTCGTTTCAATGAGAGACTCCTTCTATGGAACCGGTCTCTGGAAATACTTCCCAACAAAGACGTGGAAGGACTTTGTCAGGGATGAGGAAAACATCTACAAGTAAGTTGTTTTTATGCCAGTTATACACCTAATTTATTTTTTTTTATTTGATTTTGAACAAAAAAAGTTTTAAACAAAATAAACTTAAATTCTTGTTTTCTTTTTTTTAATTAAATGGTGACAGAATAATTGTCGTTTTTCGGTTAGTTACTAATAGTGATTTATTCAATCAGGTGGATAAGAATAGGCATTATTAAGCAGTAGGTTCTTTTACAGTCACAAGCCCAGCGAGTATTTTAAGAAGGAAAGACGAATACTTGAAATAAATCAAATAATACTTAACTCGTACTTAAATACGCCATTTATTAATAATTTAAAAATTATATTTAAATACAATTAAACAAATTAAAGAAAGTCCTTTGAAAACCCATTTGATGCAAGTTAACACTATTTTTTTACTTTGTATATGGAAGTCAATCTGCTTGGGAAGTTACAAAAGTAACGGAACTAAAGTATTTGGGTGTTATTGTTGACGACTAATTAATGTTGAATTCATCATGACAATCAATTGTTTACTTATAAATCGTTATTATGGTTATTTGATAAATTATCCTTCAGATTTTTACTTGATTCTCTCTCAAACCATGGTGTTTAAAAGCAGGATTATTTACAACAATTTACCCTTCTCTTTGAGGAAACATCAATTGAACAAACGAATCATTACGGATTGGACTTTTATAAACGTTGTTGGTGATCTGGATAGAAATTACTTACTCTTGCCAGGACTTGCAAAAGGACGCAATTTGTATTAATCAATTTATTCTTCAATTTAAATATTTGTCAATTTTCTTGAAAATTTCCTTTTTTTGTTGTTTTGTTTTTAATACATTTTATTAGTCATAAGACAATGTCATTTTATTTTATTTCTTAATTCATGTAATAATTGTATAAATACCATTGTTTTATTTAATATTTGTTATTTGAAAAGTATGAATAGAATAAATTGAATAAAAAAATTGGAAATTAGAAGAGCATAAACCAGACGCGCTAGAGATAATTCCAAATAGAAATTCAAAAAAACATATCGCAAATATAAAGTAACAAATTCTAGTAAAAATTTAACGTGTGAGCGTCAATGTGTTAATATTTACCACCATGCGCCTCCACTACAACCTATTTATAATATACAGTTGAGTCAATATGCTCACGAACAAATTTGTATTTAAACTCCAAATTTTTAAATAATAAATTCTTTATTAAACATATATTAAATAAAAAATAAACATTAAATATAGTAAAAATACCAAGTACTTGGATCCAGAAACTGACTTTGACTACATTAAAGATTACTTTGATATTTGAACAAAAACATTTAATGACGCTTATACAATAACAATTTTCTTCTTCTCTTATAAAGCGTTATTTCAGATCTGGTTGATAAGTCGTTCGCTTCTTCCAATTCCCACCCATTGGACGATGAGACTTCAGTCTACAAAAGCATTTTATCCAGTAATTTGGATATTAAGGACAAAAAGGCTGGAATCATCGACATTCTGACGGCAGGGATCGAGACCATTTCGATTAGTTTGTCATTTTTAATGTACCACTTATCAGATAATCCCGAGTGCCAGGACCAGATTTACAAAGAGTTTGAGAGCGGTTCAGAAAAACTGACTTATGAAGAGGTGTTGAATGCGACTTACACCAAAGCGTGTATAAAGGAGTCGTATCGAATGACTCCCACCGCCTTCGTCCTGGCCCGGCTAATCGAAGAGGACACCGAGCTGTCCGGTTACCACATCAAGCAAGGGTCGTTTGTACTGTGCCATACAATGATAGCGTGTCAACAGGAAGAGAATTTCAAGGTAATTGATGGTCAATTTTATTTGCTTTTAAAAATGAAAACATTATATTCAAATTCACTCATGAAGATTTATCTTTCTCACGTTTATACGTAAAATGATCAAATTTATCAATTGACGTGTGTTTATTACATCATATATAATTGATTAATAGTTATTTTCGTTTCAAGACAGTTT